>CAHIKZ030003920.1:402500-485000 GCA_903632075.3 Acanthosepion pharaonis | reverse complement strand
AACAGAGAGAGAGAGAGAGAGAAAAGAGAAATAAAACAGAGAGAGAGAGAGAGAAAAGAGAAATAAAACAGAGAGAGAGAGAAAAGAGAAATAAAACAGAGAGAGAGAGAGAAAAGAGAAATAAAACAGAGAGAGAGAGAAAAAAGAGAAATAAAACAGAGAGAGAGAGAAAAAAGAGAAATAAAACAGAGAGAGAGAGAAAAAAGAGAAATAAAACAGAGAGAGAGAGAAAAAAGAGAAAGAACTGAGAGAGAGAGAAAAAAGAGAAAGAACTGAGAGAGAGAGAAAAAAGAGAAAGAACTGAGAGAGAGAAAAAGAGAAAGAAAGAGAGAGAGAAAAAGAGAAAGAACTGAGAGAGAGAGAGAAAAAAGAGAAAGAACTGAGAGAGAGAGAGAAAAAAGAGAAAGAACTGAGAGAGAGAGAAAAAAGAGAAAGAACTGAGAGAGAGAGAAAAAAGAGAAAGAACTGAGAGAGAGAGAAAAAAGAGAAAGAACTGAGAGAGAGAGAGAAAAAAGAGAAAGAACTGAGAGAGAGAAAAAAAGAGAAAGAACTGAGAGAGAGAGAAAAAAGAGAAAGAACTGAGAGAGAGAAAAAGAGAAAAACTGAGAGAGAGAGAAAAAGAGAAAGAACTGAGAGAGAGAGAAAAAAAGAGAAAGAACTGAGAGAGAGAGAAAAAAGAGAAAGAACTGAGAGAGAGAGAAAAAAGAGAATGAACTAAGAGAGAGAGAGAAATAAAGAGAATGTATCAGTAATTGCCCCTAAAATTAAACTTACTGTCAAATTTAGAAAATGACAAGTGAACTACTCCTGGCAAAGTAACTTAACTGATTAAAACAAGGATGACAAAATTAAATTTAATTGCTAGATTCCATCCACCACCCAAATACCCACCTACTTTAATGAATTTCCTATGATTTTTTTTTTCACAAGATAAAATATATTTTTTGTTTTTACAAATAAAAAGGTGTGGATTGCATTATAGATGAAAATAAAATACATTCAATCTTTTAACAGACAAAAATCTGTTAAATTGTCCACAAATACAGTATATTCATTAACTGAGAGGCAGAAAAGGATGAACTGGAAAAAGATTCATACAACTATTTACTAAGCTAAGCACCATCCAATACAAAGTCACAATTTTGGACAACTCAGTGAGTTCAAACTCCCTCATTAGTAATAGTCAGAAAGATTAGCTTGCTAACCATTCTTCTGTGATAAGACATCAAAAATCACTAAGCACTGAGGGACAAAAGAAAAAAGTTTTTTGTACAACAAATTTTTGCTTATAGACTAAGTTTTAACCAATCTCAATTTTACAGATGCTTCCATAACTGCCTAAGACATTTACCATGATTAGCTTAGTCTGGCACAAGGCCTAAGTAATGGGGTACCTAATGTGGATAATTCTTATTACAGACACCAAGTGTTCTTTACTAAAATCAATTTAAAACAAAAAGCTGAATGAGGGGGGGGGTAGAGGTAAAAGACCATATTGCACCAAACATTTAAACAGGAAGGGCCTGTTAGCTTTGAAAAAAATCAGTATTTGACAACTTGTGGGCTTAAAAATTGACCTCAGGAACCAGGGCAAAATAAACAGCCAGGCAGGAAATAAAAGGACCTCACTTTACTGTTGCAGTGAATTTGATCCACACTGACTTATTTAGCTAAGCCTAGTCTGGCACAAGGTTACAAGAATGGTGTACCCAATAAGAAGCGAACTTACTAGCAAGATAACCTTGCTAACCAAACTGTTAAAAGATCATTTTAAATATATCTTTTACCTTTGACAAACCTGATGTGTCTTGATGTGTACATGATTCAAGAGAGAGAGGGAGAGAGAGAAACCTGTCACTAGCAACTTGAAAAAAAATAAAAAAATAAAAATAAATGTCAAGATGCCAGCCACAGTGCAAGGAGGGATTCAATCATCATTATATCTATGGCCCTGTATTAGACTCAGCTCACCTGAGCAAATATTTACAGAGTCATCTGTCACAGAGCAAGAGTTAGGAAGCTAATTTCAAAATTATTGCTCATACAGTGGGTTTGATAACAACATTGTGTCCTAATATGATAGCCTTGAACCAAACTTAGTGGGGTGGGAGATGCAGAGAAAGAAAAATAATTCTTGGAACATTTGTACACCCCTAATAAGAAAATAATAATAATAATGCTTAATTATATGAATGAAACCGTTACAAGGTTGAATGTAGGATAACATCTTTAATTAGAAAGCCAATTCCAAGAGAAATCTTTGCTCAAATGGTCACTCACTTATGAAACATTTTACAGAGCTTTCTTCTCAAACGGCCTCAGAGTTCAAACAGTTTCCCAGTTCGCCTTTCCTTGATAGTAACAATCCCACCACCACCATTCGCCCACATTCTACAATAAAAGGGTTGGATCAATGACATATCCATCTGTCGTATAAAATAAAGAGTCCTTGCCTACTCAATTCTTAAACAAGAATTATTGACTATTTCCTTATGTTTAGTTTTGTCTTGAGTCATGACCTTTTTCTTTTGGAACTATCAAATTCCTTATCTTTGGTTTTTTGTAGTTTGAGAGATTGTCAAAGTCTCTAGAAAGTTTAAGAAAATATTAATTTTTGATCTTCCATCAAAGAGTGAACAATTTCTAACTTGCACCGCCTCAACATAAAGTTTTATTCCAGTGTTTTTAAAACCTGGTCCCTTTCTCTTTTGTAAGCGTATGCAAGAGCCTGGCTTGTTGTTGTTCTAAGCACGTGTACTGGTAAGCCCAACTTGAGCCTGGACGTCTTAGACTCTTTCTTTCTCAACTCACCCCACACTTACTTCTGTCCCATTTCGGTCAACCAGGAGCCGAAGCTGTTTTACTTTCTTTTACCTTTTTTATGATTACTGGGGGGGGCATTTTGCGCTCTCTCTCTCTCTGATATACAGGTTCCCCCCCCCATTTCATACACCAACAACGAAGTCGTTGTTAGAAAGCTAAAAGGTTACTACTGTACACAGGGTCGAGCAAAAAAAAAAAAAAGTTTCCTACACCTGGGACATTGTACCATATGATGTTATCAATCCGCTGAGGCTCGGCTGAACTGAGTTCGATCCTCATTCAACATTGTCACTTGTAAACAATATAATTTTCTTCTAATTTCCATAAAAAATAAATAAGAAGTGTGGAGTAAATAAAGTAGGCTTTCCCAGATTTGAAAGAAAAATTTCTTATTATTCATACTGCATGGCTATAAAACACTTCTTAAACAGACATTTCTAAATGGTTTGATTTTTTTTTTAATTTAGCTGCAAAGTTAAAGCGCGATTTTTTTTTCTAATGTGTTTGACATAAGACTCCCACACCCAACACTTGCATTATTATAGTTACTGTCTGTGGTGGGTAGGTGGAGGGAAAAATGAAAAAATAAAGGAGGAAATGGGGGAAACACACACACACACAGACTATGAAACATCTGACACCCCAACTGGTTTTGATAAGAAAATATGGAAATCAACTTTGAAAAACGTGTGGAGGGGGTGGATCTTCTTCCCGTCAGTGTCTGTCTTGAATTCAATACATTATTTTTACTACACAAAAATAAAAAAATAAAAATAACTACTTCCTTTTGCATGTTTAATACCCAAAACAATGATAATACAAATGTTAAATATCTCAGATTTTTTTAGCGTTTTCTAATTCAAATTCATTTTTCCTTTTCTAAAAACTCACATAGGAAAAATAAAATAAAGATAAGAAGAATAATAGAATAAAAAAAAAACTAACCCAGTTTTTATTTCCATCTAAAAATCAAACAATGCTTCTTTCTCATCTAGTTAAAAAAAAATGTTTTAGATTTAGCTGTACTATATTTCATTAAAAAAAAATAATAAAATAAAGGATTGTAATAATAACGCTATGTTACTCAGAATATGAGACACGATAAAAAAAAAAAAAGGGGGACTCGATCTCTTTGGAAAATTTGTCAGCTCCCTGTCCCCATCAGTTTTTAATAAGTTTGTTAAAAGTTTTAAATAAAGAAACTAGGGTTCACAAAACAAAGCATCGTATCAATGGAAAAAAAAATTCTCCAAAAGATTTTGCTTTTCAAACGAAATGTATCCCTACTTCTAAAAGAAAAAAAAAAGGAGGGAGAGGAAAATGAAACTAAACAAGGCAATTATCCAAGTGACTGCTACTGATAAAATCAGCCTGGCTTCAGAAAGACAAGGAAAGACCAAAGGATTCTTTTCCTTTTTGACGAAACAGAAGAAGACCCACTACCCGTGATCACCGTCGCCAGTTCAGTGGTTGTTGAAAGAGACAGTAGAAAAGGAAGTAATGATTGTTAAAATACATTATTAAAACTACTTTTTTTTTTTTTTAATTTCTTCAATTTAAAACTTTTTCTCTCGTCCAAAAAACTTTTGACTCAAAAAAGGTTTTATCTGTCAAGCAAGACTCAAGAGATATCTTCTTTTTTCCAAAACAGTAGGAAAAAAATAAAGCAAAAACAAATTACCAGGAAAGTTACCCCAAAAAAGTACCGATCACATGACCACCTTGCCAGAAACCGGTCTATAAACAAGCTAGAAAGTTTTGGTTTGTCAATTTTTAAAGACAAGATCTATATTCGCAATTATTGCAAAAAAGATTTTTCTCTTCAAGTAATTTATTGTAAGAAGACCTAATAAAAAAAAAATGAAGTCACCATCAGTAGGTATTTAAATAATAATAATACCACCCTAATTTAATTTACTTTTTAAATAAGTCTGGTAAAACTATTTTGTATTCACAGATGTAATAAAAAAAATAAAGGCAAACGGTTACGTTTGAAAGTTTTTTTTACTATTTTACAGCAATAAATTTTCTTAATGTAAAAAAAGTGTAAACTTAGGAAAATTATCAAAAGAGGACAATAAGCACTAAAAATTTACTCAATTAAAAAGAAAGCCACGAATTTAAAAGTGGATGTGACATTTTAAGCTTCAATTAAGCCAAAATAAATTACAAATTAATTTTTTTAGCAATTTGTGTTTCATTTTTGTTACGTTTCACTTTTTGAAAATTAAAAACACAATTTTTTGTTGCACAAAACAAAAAGTCTTATCAAAAGACAAGGAAAATATAGCTGAATAAACGTTGTTGTTTTTGTTTGTTTTTTTACCCTGCTTCATTTCAAGTGAAATATCATTCGAAATTGAAATGTTTATCAACATTAAGAATAAGATGAATTTATGTTGAGTACACTCCCAAGGTTTACTCAGGCAAGTAAAAAAACAAACAAAATAGTTTAAATAAATTAAATAAAAACAGTTGAGAGAGGCGAATGACTTCAAAAATCTGTTCTGTAAAAAATAAATCTCTGCTTAAAAAGGCTTATCTTCCGTCCGGCTTGCGATAAGATGTTTACGTGACTAAACATTCCACACCAAGGCCGTAAGAATTTAAGATGCATTGCATACGAAATGGTCTGTCTGATTGTCGTTAACTGAATTTTACAATACATTTCGGCTGCATCTATCATTCCTCACCAGAATTTTTTTATTTTTTTTAACTGATCATGAGTAAATTATATTGTTAAAAAAAATAAGTAAAAAAAAGTGTAAACAAACACAAGTATGCGCCAAACTTACCTTAGTATGGCACAAGGCCACAAGTGTGGTTAACTCATTTTACAATTTACACATGACTAAAATAAATGGTTTTGCAAGACGAGGTTGGTAACTAACCACTGTACCAAGGCGATACATACACGTGCTTTGACGCATATTTTTAAAGGTGTTATGCTATCAAAAGTTTTAAAATAATGAAATGATTAATATTCATGAATAAAGAAAGATTAATAAGTTAAGAATAAAATTAAAGAAAAATCCGAAGTTAAAAAGATTCGAAAAGTAAATAAAGGTCTTGCACAAATATCAAGAATCATTTCATTAAATAAGGAAAAACATTTTTTTCGAAAAAGTAATTTATTAATTAAAAAATGTTTGCGATTAATTAAGTAAAGTAATTAAATTGAATAATTTTAAAATATAAATGCTGTTAGGAGGATGGCCCGTTTGGATGTCAAAAAAAAAAAAAAAATAGCTGGGGTATTTTAGTCGTTTTTTGAAAAAAATAAATCAAAACAAACAAGAAAAACAATATTTGAATAATGACTATGATCAACATTTTTTTTTTTTACCACATCTACCAGGAGTATCTTTCGATTCCACATTTGAAGATTTTCAAATAAAGAATTAAAAGTTAGAAATACAAAAAAAATTATTGTCCCCCTATTCTTGCAAGGCAATCAAAATTAAGACGCTATCACAATGTACAAGAAAATAATAGAAGCGATGTATCTCCAACTCTTTCCTTACTAAAATTTGTGACCACCTTTCATCCAGTAGAAATATATTTAGAATCTGACCTCCTTTTCAGCAATCGGGCCAAAAATATCACAAAAAGAAAAGAAAATATAAACAGTAATAAACGCTTTCAAACAGTAAACTTAAAATTACCTACCTCGTCAACAGTAGGTGCATTTTTTTTTTTTTTTACTCTCTCTCTTTCTCTCTCCCTCAAGAGGTCATGGTGCTATTTTTTTTTTCAACAGGGGTCCGAAAACAGAGCTCCTAGTCCAGTCGTATGGATATCTATTTTATTTGCTTGGCTGACCAACCGGGCTTTCCTTGTGTGCTTAAAAATTCTCTCTTCTTTGTAGATAGAATTATAGATGTTCAGTTAATTAATATATATATATATATATATATATATATATATATATATATATATATTATATACACACACACGACCACATGTGCGCACTTTATAAAAAAAAATAAAGTATGTGCGCGTACACCTTTAAACAAAAAAAACTTACTCGCCTATCTGATCACATGTAAAAAAATTTAACAATTCACCACATTAGAAAAAAAATCACAAAATGTCTTAAAAAAATCAAATCCCACAAAATATCAGTAATTAAAAAATATCTTTAAAATTCGAAGTTCGAAATGAATCCTCGAAGAACGATAGGATACTGGATCATTCGAGTTTTTTTTTTCTTTCTCTTCTCATTCCCCAAGGCAAAAAAGAGGAATTATGTAGTTTTACGGTTCAATAATATTGTCAAGCAAGTCAAAAAAGGTAGAATTACATTATTTTTTTTTGCTTCATCATAGCTATGGCAGATTTTTAAAACAGTTCCATTCATGTTGTTTAGTTTAGGTGTTTAAAATTCCATTCATTTCCCAACATATAAAGATCACGCTTAGAAACTACTGCAGTGACAAGTGCTCTTGCACTACATACACGCACGCTCGATTCTTTCATTTGAAAAACGTTATTTATCAACACGCTTTTTTAATCTATGTACAATGTACACTTAGTAAAAAAAAAAAAAAAAAATGAAAAAGTTTTTATTCCAAAAAAAAAAAAAAAAAAACTGTCTTCAGAATTTTCAATAATATTCTGAATATTATATTCAATAGTACTTTTAGTAGTTTTAATTAAAACATTTTTTCCTAACAATAAACCCGAAGACATTAATGATTTATTTCCTATTGAGCAAAATTCTTTCACACAATTCAATTTTATTCTATTCATGAATGATTCGAATAAATTATCATTTTTATTTTATACGAGTCATGTCGCCCGAAATTTTATCACTTTGTGTGTGTGTGTGTGTGTGTGTGTGTGTGTGTGCGTGCGTATCTCCTCGCTTTTATTTATCTGGATTCTAGAAAACGGACATGGGTCAGCAGGTACTGCCAAACAACACCGGGGTGGTTCACTCGTGGCTGTCCCAATTAAATGTACACCTCTGCCGAAAAGATTTGACGATGAATGCTGTTGTGACACCCATCATCTGTCATCCAGTTCAAAGAAACTCAACAAGACAGTTCTTTCGTAGTCTCTCTTTACAAAGCTACAAATAAATCAAAGAACTTGTTATGCAGTCACTCGAAAAACGGATAGAGAGAGAGAAAAAAAAAATAGAACCATTTCAAATTCATTATTTTTTAAGAGTTTCTTTCCGAAAAATTACAAGGACAAGTCGGAGTTTTTTGTTTTTTTTCTTTAATATTTATTTCCTAGTGTCGGAAAAGTCCGCGAGTTTAGAAATGAATTATATCTCTGGCAGATGGACATTTTTAAAATTACACACAATAAAACCAGGAAAAAAAAAAAAAAAAAAGGAAAGATTTTTTTAAGAATTTAGAATTCGACTTAAAGATGTTTGCTTAAATCACAATTTTGCAAGAACAAATACTCGTAAATATTAATTTTTAAAATAAAAATCGAAACGATTTATAAATAAATATGATATATATATATATATATATATATATATATATATATATATATATATATAGCATTTATTATTGAAACCAAAACTATTTTTAGAAAGTTAAGAGAATAAAAGACGAGAATAAAGAACTACAAGTAGAAAAAGAAAAAATAACTTAGTGACATTTTTACTAGATTAACCACGAAACAAGCCCACTCGTTTCTCACCCCCAACAACTGTATTGTCCGTTATTTTATTTATTCCCCCTGCCCTCGGGCCATCTTTTCCTGATGGATCTAATTCATTTTGAGGAAGAGGCGAGGGTACAGACATCGGGATAAGGGTGGAGTATCCGAAACACCGAGAGCAGAACGAGGGGCAGGCAAACCACCCCATTCCACTTTTCCAGTCTTCAAGACTGCTTCACTGTTATTTAAACAGTGAAAAAGTACAGGAAAAATAAGTCACACCAGCCGTAGTCATAGTAATAATACCGAGCACGTGTTGACGCCAGAGCAGAAGGAAGGGGATGGGGAGACAGAAGTCTTCACGGTTAATGTTCACTTGACATATCAACATTTGTATGGGTCTTCCCAAACTACGAATATATAGACTACGGCGAGCAACTTTAAGCTCAATTATTTTACTGTCAACCAGCAATCACCCATTAAGATTTTTTGTCTTACCTCGAAAGAAAGCCATTTGGAGAACTGAAATAGAACAATTCCATTTTTTTTCATGTAAACTTGCCTTAATAATTAGTGAGACAATCCCGCAAGGCATTAGTACTGGATAGAGTTCAATCTTCACAAGTTGATCTGTAAATTTTGACATTATGTCACACTTTATTGAATAAATAGCCAGAACGCCAGAAAGTATGAATGTCTTAAAAAGATACAAAATTATCATAAATTACCACCATTACACACACACTATATATAAAACGAACAGACTCTAATTAAAGTCTGTTAATAAAAATATGATTTCTAAAGCTAAATGTTACAATCAAATCTCCTAAAGAATGTGTAACTGTAATCTCTACAAAAGTCCGAGGTCAGAAGACAAATGAACATTTAAGGAGACACACACACACACGTACGTACAGAGAGACACACACACACACATGTATGTACGTACAGACAGACACACACACACACGTATGTACAGACACACACACACACACGTATCTACAGACAGACACACACATGTATGTACAGACAGACACACACACACACACACACAGACAGACACACACACACACACACGTATGTACAGACACACGCACACACACATGTACAGACAGATAGATAGATAGCTATAAAATGGGACATCAACACTTCAAAAACCGTACGGCACTAAAGCAAGAATGCACAGATACTACACTGATCCTCGGTAGAGATGCTGATATAGACGTAAATAATGCACAGATTTCATTTTTTTTAATGCATGCTAGGCAGATTATTATTACCCGATACAAATAACTAGTTCGTGCGATTGTTTTCCATTGACGGGATCTATTATTCTATTTTTAAAGCAGTAAATTAAATTTTCTTTTAATAACAATTATAATATATGTAAGAAAAGGCGATATAATGTATCAGGTTGTGTTTCAGACACATTGAACCGCCTAAGTGGAATTGGCGATCCGAGTTCAACTTCCGGTCTAGTCTATTACGTTCACTTTCGTATAAATGCCCTTGAGAAAAGAGCGCGTATCTATCGCTTGTATCTTGCTTCTATATAGGTTCAGTAACAGGATATCCTTGAGTGACAGCTAGGCTAAGAAAATAATTACTCTGAATTCAAAAAGTGACGGGAAACCACTCCACTATATTTCTTCACAAGAAGTCATGACAATTCACAGATAAGAAAAGGAATCTGTGGAGAGTTCTGATCGGATATGATTTTTTCTAAATATATGAGAAAGAAATCAAATATCGGTTAAGAAATAGAAATTATTAGATATTTTCCATTTTTTCCTTCATTACCATATTCATACAGGAACGCGCTTAAGAAAATTAAAATAAATAAATTAAAATTAGGTTTATGATTTTTATTTATTTTAGATTTATTTAAATGTTTAAAAAACACAAGGATATGTGTTGGATGCAGAAAATGTCTCTGAAATGTGTCGTTCTAATTTTAAGCCACTTAATTTGCCGTATCCTCAAATTGGAAAACACCCATTTCAAGTTTCAACATTTTCTTCTTTAAATATACCGTCATAAATTGCCCAAATCTCACCGAATGTTCAAATGTCAGGATTTTATTGTTTTGTTTTTGATCAAGCGTAGAACTTTTCAACACCACTCTTTGCAGCAATCCCCCACCTCCACTAAATTGTAATTTCATTCTGTTAAAAAATAAGAAAATGCTTCGGCTTATCTCAAGAAAAATTCGCACCTATTCAATGTCATGAGAAAAGAAAGACGAAAGAGACAAACGGAGACGGAGACAGAGGGAGTCAAAGACAGAGGGAGAGAGAGGGAGTCGGAGACGGAGAGAGTCGGAGACGGAGACAGAGGGAGTCGGAGAGAGAGAGAGGGAGACGGAGAGAGAGGGAGTCGGACGGAGAGGGAGACGGAGAGAGAGGGAGTCGGACGGAGAGGGAGACGGAGAGAGAGGGAGTCGGACGGAGAGGGAGACGGAGACAGAGACAGAGGGAGTCAGAGACGGAGGGAGTCGAAGACAGAGGGAGTCAGAGACGGAGGGAGTCAGAGACGGAGGGAGTCAGAGGCAGAGGGAGACAGAGGGAGTCAGAGAGAGAGAGAGACAGACAGACGGAGACGGAGACAGAGAATGATGGAGAGAAACGCGTACACACATTACTCCTGAGCTCCAATACTTTTCTCTTGAAAAGAAAAAAAAATTCCAAAAATTAGTTACGGTAAACAACAATAGATGTTATTAAAACACGAAATGCGGGAAATCTACGCCTTACTTAGATCGTCACCCTAAACCTCAATGTATAAAGCGTTTTAAAATACATAAATCAAGAATGTGTCTCAGGAGTGTACAAATGAAACTGAAATCAGTTGGCACCAGTAAAAACAATCAACAATGAATTTTATCTTTGTAATGTTGAATAAGAAAACACGTGGTGACACAACAGCGATACTAGGAACTGCTATAAAAATGCCTCTTAATAAATAATACTGTCAACATGTCAATGAAGTTACCCTCAACAAATATTTCATTTTAAACTTTCTCTTTATTGTGCTCCAATGACATGCTTTGCAAACTTTGAGATTTTACAAGCGAAAATGATAATAAAGTCATTCAGTTGAAAAGTAATAAAATTCAGTAAACCTTGTAAATAAACCAATCTAAGAAGTGAAAAAGTATAAAATAAGAAAATAAAATTACATGTGATTAAGAACAGGGGCATGACTAGCGATGAAATCAATTCCATCTACAGTTATTTGGTGTACATATCCACACACTCCCCCACCCAGTTACTGAAAACCCGTAAACCAATCGCATCACCGAAAAAGTGGACAGTTTCGACTACGACTAGAGACAAGTTTGTCCTCTTCACACAGGAAAATAAAAAAAAAGCATGAATATCTTTTCACCCACCCACAAGGATGAGTAAATAGTAGGGTAGACTGGATCTATTTATCTTGATAGGAGTAACCAGTCTAGGGGAAGAACAAAGTGGAGCCCTTGACATTGTGCACAAGTCAACCTGATAAGAAACAGTACAAGGTGAATTCACAGTCACGTTCGTTCTTCGACTCCGAAGGATAAACATGATAAATCTTTCGTTCGTTTCTTTGATGGCACTGTTGGTGTGCCATTGTTAATCTTCCATAAAACAAAATTTTTGTCTCATAATTCTAATTAAGACAATCTGGTCACAAGTATATATATATATATATATATATATATATATATATATATATATATAGATAGATAGATAGATAGTAAACGCAACAAGTTAGCAGCTCAAAATAAATATAAAAGCAGACAAGACAGGGTAGGAAGCGTAATACCCTGAAAACTGTTCAACTGACTTGAGATTGAACAGAAAATAATGAAAGCACAAATCAAAGATACAAAATTAAATATTCTGACATTTTGAAATCCATATATAGATTTTAAGAAAACGAAACCCGGTAGTCGCGAACAAGGACAAGAAAGTCTGTCAGATCATAAACGTTCTAGTGAATAAGAAAACGAAAACATATTTACCAAATCTTCGCCTCTAAACGGAAGAAGCTATGCATGTATGTTAGGATCATATCTATAATTAACCATTAAAACAGAAGAAGCAATATTGGAAGATCTCCAAAGGGTTTGAGGCTGTTCAGACTGTCAGTCGGCTAAAATATAAGAAATCTGTAGTTGAGAATTTTGAAAAGCATACTTAATATGTGATAAAAATCAGCACAATTAATTCTTGGTAATTTCCCAGTTATTTTCGTAGAAAAAATATATTTCAATGTATCACAGCTTGTTCACACGAGAGACTATGGCTCACTAATGTAACTCTAAGATGTGAATAAACGTATAAATCTTGATGCATTTTTTTCATAAACAGATAAACTGGTCAAAATCTTGAACAAAGCGTTTGAAAATGTCATTTGATGATACAAATGTTAAATTTATTAAAGAAAATAACTTTTTCCTTCATTCTATTTCGATAATTTTTGTATTCAATTATCCGGATAATCGAGGAATTACTGTATTTAATTTGTAAGTACGTTAAATTAAATGGGCAATTATGAACCAGTGATATAAATTTTCATTCAACGGCTAAAACAAGTGACTTTACAATGCAAACGTACAACAGCGACTTGACAGTCTGACGAGTTACTTTGATCTTAGTTCTCAGGATCATAATCATCAAAACAAAATAATTGCAAGGGCACCATTTTTTTTAACTTATTTTTTTTTTATTTACGTAAAAAATTCAACAAGCTGGTTCAAAGGAAATATAAAATCATTCACGATAAAATAACAATAGTAATACACTGAGAACTATTCAAATAACGTGTTTTTTTATTTTGTTTTTTTACATTTCGTTTTTCTTAGTTATTGAGATTAAAATTAAAGACTGTTTTAAAAACGTTATCGATCAAGGATCAAAATTCCCGATGCTAAATTAACAGATCTCTCCATCCGTCGTCATTGTTTATTTGATCAACTATCTACGGCACTATAGAAACTTGACTGGGGGGGTTAAAACGCCCCCTTTACTTTTTGCTGGAATTGAAAACTAAACCCTTGCTTTCTTAGCCTCAATCTGTGACACTGCTACTGACCTGGGCTGTATTATTTTTTCTAAAATAATTACTGCCATTTTTAAAAATGAATAATAAATCAGCTTCCTCCCTTCCTAAGAGACATTATCTTCTAAGACTTCTAGACCGGTACTTCGAGAGAAAAAAAAAAGCGATAACTAAGTTTCAAATGTATTTTTAAAAAATGAAAAATCTTTCTTGAAGTTTTTTTTTTTTATATTTTTTATTTTTAAGAAGAGTTTCAAAAAAAAATAAAAATAAAAATAAATAAATAATTCATTTTTGAATAAGGCTTGAAAATTTCATTTGATTTTCAGAATTTCCAGATCAATGTTTTTCACCACAAAAAAGCGCTCAAATTTTCCCGTACACATTTAAAGTCCTACATCTGATGCCAGAAAAACAAGATTTTAACCAAAAGTTTCAAGGTTTTAAAAAGGATGAAAAAATAATTTTTACATCAAGAAATCCTGTTATCTTTCAACTTAAATAGTTTGACGATAAAATGTTGTTTTTCTTATGTTTTGGACATTTTTTTCATCGTGTATCCTTTTTAGCGATTTTTTGGAACAAATTTGCGGATAATGCTTCAGTGACGAATTAAAAAAAAGAAAAAAGCATTCCATTATTTCTGTGTAAAAAGCCTGATTATTCAAAAAAAAAAAAAAAAAAAAAAAAATAGCATCAAAAATTGAAAAAAATCTATCGTTAAGATATATTGACAATCTTTATTGGATCCCGGGTACCGGCTGGCCACTATTACTGGCCTCGATTACTGCGCGAAATTTTAAACATTTACTGAAACGCGGTATTGGAGGCCACGCCGTATGTAGCCACGACCAAATTAAGATTGTCAATATCTTCTAAACTTTAGTTTTTCCTCAATTTTGAATTCTATTTTTGGAATAGTCAAGCCTTTTTACACCAGGAATAATGCTTTTTTTCTTCTTTTTTTTTTTTTTTAAATTGGTCACTAGAGTATTATTTGCAAATCAACCTTTCTGTATTAGAAACAGAAAATTTTATTGGTATCATTTCAGAAAATAAATACAAACGAACAGAAACATGTACTTAAAATCAAAACATAAAAGAAAAATCGTGAGAGGATTGGATAAAAAAAAATATAGAATCAGGAATCCTTCAAACTTAAAACACTACTTAGCCCACCCCCAACTTTTAGTTTGCGGTGCCGTACATGCTATTAATAGGTTCGCACTTTTCTCAATAAGCAAACAGAGCGTAAAGGGAACTTCTGCTCACTCAACCTTAAACACTACAACCATAAAGGCTTTTCTCTTTTGAACCTTCTCAAAGTCATAAACGCCTTTCTATAAAGGAACGGCTTATGATTGTGAGGGATTTATATGACGGAATTTTTTCAGGATTTCTCACCAAAAAGCTAACAGGCATCATTTTAAAATAGGGAAGCCTAAAGTTGCATTTTTTTTTCCTGGCTGTGTAAAAATTCAATTTGTCGTATTCATTTCAGGATCAAATTTTAACTGCAATTTTATCTTTGTGAATCCAAACAATTCAAACTTTCCACCGAACAGCCAGTCTCGTATATTCTCCAAATCAAATTGCGACGTGTTTTTCAGGCGAATGTAGTAAGAAATTAATAATATCGAGCAGAGCATTCGGGAGCTTTTTTGTTCGTCCTCTACCAGATTCAATATTTTTATGATTTTATAAACAGTGGGTGTTGTGTTTCGGTAGTTTGGAAATAACGTTTTGGGATTTGAGGGACAAGAACACTAAAATCTGACATTTTAAAACCCTTTTTAAGCTTCCGTAGTTTAAAATTATAAACATTAGCTTTTGGTAGGATCTAATGAAAAAGACACAGCATTAGTAGTTTTCTTTTTTCTGTGATAATAATAATAATAAAATATATTTTATCATCATCAGTAAAAACTTGAAGTCTTCCTTCAATTTGTGCAGGTGTTTAATGTACAGGAGTGACTGTGAGATTAACCCAATTGTATATCAAAGAATTTCTCCAAACTACCTCCAGATGGCGTTGTCAAAAGCAAAATATAAGGAAAGAGCACAAAATTAATTATTAGATTGTCACACATGAAATGACGCATTTTTTTGGTTGGTTGTTGGTCCGGTTGTCTAACGAAGTAAACTCCTTAGTGTATATATATATATATATATATATATATATATATATATATATATATATATATATATATATATATTTATTTATTAAAAATTGATTCCCAAATGCTAATAAAGAGTTTTCATGTTTCAAAACAAGAGCCGAAAACTTCAATATAATCCTTTAAATTAAATTGAGTTGAAATTATTTCAGATATACGTTATTCCAACAAAAATTCGCTTGAAGATGGAACGGAGCCTTTTTAATTTCAACTCAATTTAATTTAAAGGATTATATTGAAGTTTTTGGCTCTTGTTTTGAAACATGAGACCTCTTATGTAGGGATTTGGAATCATATTTTTAAATCAATAATTATATTTATGCTCTACTTTTGTATGGAGCACTATTTTTAAAAATAATAACAAAAATACTAAGGAACTTTGGACTATTTACCTAACCAGTTCCTTCCTATTTTCTATATATTTATATATATATATATATATATATATATATATATATCATGATTTATTTCAGATAATTTTTCTTTCAGTATATTGTTACTCATAAGCCCAATGAAAATGATTACAGTGAAACAATGTCGAATAATTTTACTGCTTGAGAAAAAGAACTATTTTCGCATTGAATCATTACATGCAATGAGAAATGGATACTCTTTGACAACAGTAAGAGAGTAGGCCAGTGATTAGATGCAAGTGAATCACCAAAACAATAACAAAAAACTCCACTGCACCCTAAAAAGTTAATGGTTACTGTATGGTGGTCTTTCAAAGGGGTTATTCACTATTCATTCTTGCCTCAAGGAAAAACAATAACAGAAATCTCGTATCGTGGAGAAATTGAGTGTATGCACAAAAATGGAAAAAGAAACATGCTAGACTTGTGAATAGTAATGGCCCAATTTTGCTGTATGACAACGTATGGCTGCATGCTTCTCAATCAACTGTCTGCATAGCCTGAATTATGACATTTTGCCTCATCCTCCATATTCACCTGATATCTCTCCTACTGATTATCACTTATTTAAGCATTTTGAGCTTTTCTTTTTTTACACAATAAAACATTCTCCCATACGGAAGAGGTAATTGAAGCATTTGAACAGTTTACTACATCTGTTGTAGAGTAGTTTTCACAGTGGAGGCTTGTATTTTACTAAGTCTCTCCTAAAAGTGTCCGACGTACAAAACGTTAGGAACTTGACAAAAGAGTTAATGACGCAGCAATCTAGTTGTGATGGTTGATACTTCAATGTCCGATATCGACTGACTCGCTCAACACCACTGAGCCCCACTGGCGACCTCCACTACTACTACCACTACTTATTATGTATGGGAGAGTCTATTAATAATAGAATAGGTACGTCAGGTATAACAACATCAAAGAATGAGATTTTTTTTTAAAGATGAGGTCAAGAATTTAGAGGTACGTTGGAGAACGGTCATTCATTAACATGATGCCTATTTCAACTAAATAAATTAGTTATTTAACATTTCAGAAGCGTTTTATTCTTTTCCTGTAAGGTGCGTCATTTTATGCGTGACAATCTAATATCTCATTCTTTCTGCCACAGAATATCTCAGAGATAGGGGCGAGTTTCAGTCCCCAGTGAACCACGTGTCGCACTGAACACAAGAGTATACAGCATACAAATGCTTTAAACCTACTTGACTACACACAGACAAATCTAATAACACTACTAAACGATCAAAGAACTAATCCTTCACGAAATATAAATCTTTCATATGAACCGTACGCATATATACATACGAAAAGAGCGCATGTCTAAAATAAATCTTCTCTCTTCCTAGCATTGCTAGGAAGGAGGGGGGCTTCGTAGACTGAAGTAAACGGCAGAAGGTTTCCCCAATGAAATCAACGGACACGTGTCCGTGACCAAGGAGAGACATTTAAGATGGAAGACATCGGCTGTGGTTTGATTTGGAGAAGGATGGGCTCCACCAGATCTATTTGCCCAAGACACGCTACGCATGAATGAATACCCCTCCAGCTTTCCACCCAGATGTGTGGAGTGAACTGGTCAAGTACTCAGTGACCCTAGGATCACACCTAGTCATGGGACTGATGATGATGATACCAACTGACTGAATATCTTATGTTAAGAGACGTTCTACCCCGCTCAACGACATTCTTTAAAAGTGCGTAATTCCTTGTATTGAGGAAAGTAAACTCTGGCTAAATTCAGAAAATACACTTGTACTCCGTTAAAAATGTGGTACTAGACAGCATTTACCTTTCTTAGAGAGATAATAGTTTCTCGGCCCTACCCACAATATAACTAAATATCAGAAATGAACAGGCACCAAACCTTTCAACATTCCTTTCTAGGCTTTTATTTAAGAGCTCTTAAGCAATTCCTAACAGAGGAAAAGAAATCCATTGAAAACACTTTCAATGCCTGCGTCATTAACTCTTTTTTCAAGTTCCTAACGTTTCAATGCCTGAATTATTTCCTGTACAATGCTAAATGCAAAGCCTACACAATCCAATCAATACATAATAATCCCAACAACCATGACAAAATTAGACACATAATCCTACCTATCAATTCCATAACAGCCACCATCGAAGATAACTTATCCAACCTTAACCTAAAATTCATCAAACAGAACAGAGGCATGAATATACAAAATCGATTGTACAACATGACCAATGGTGTATATCGGTGAAACGTCCAGAAAGCTCCTAAAAAGAAAGACTATATGAGCATGACAGTGATATGTTACATAACAACACTTTAAATAAACTGGCAGTTCATCGTAACACATCTGACCACAATTTTGACTAAATTCAAGTCCAATCCACAGGGAAATGGATTAAGAATATGCATTGAAAGTGCACGGATATCACAATTCTCGACAATAAACCTAAAACCAGGATCATAGATAATATCACCGATCATCGCAAAAGCAATAGTAGCACAATACAATCTAAGAGAGAAAAAAGATCTACTCGGAGTAGGCTAATTTCAAATCCAACAGATACCAATGTGTATATATATATATATATATATAAATGCACTTTCTGGTCGTCGGATCTGATATGGTAATTTATTACCTCTGTTAACCTTTTTTAAACAAAAAAAAAAAAAAAAGGCATTTTCCTTTCACATGGTTTTGTCTTTGATTCCGACTTGAAAACACCAAATCTAACACACATTCGAGAAACGCGCTGTCGTCAAAAAGCTTTTCCACTTTCTCCCATTATCTCCGCAGGACGATGAATACAGAAAATATTGATGATGGTCAGGTAAGTATTGATCAATATACTCCAGTGATGTAAACAGGCAACATCAATGCTCTACTCAGTTGGTTTGAAACATGTGTCAAACATATCGAATTATAATGAAAAAAAAAAAACAAAAAAAAAAAAAACGCCATTCTGTAATACGAGTTTTAAGTTGTAGGGATCCAGAAGACAATTACCATGCTTTGGTTTTAGAGGGCCCTTGTCAGTCCAGTGAGAGTCCTTTTGCGAGAATAGTTACTTGCTGTGTGTGTGTGTGTGTCCGCGGACGGAGTAGAAAAGTTACTGCACGGCGTGGAATAGTTGCTTTATGGTTTCCTATGGAAGACGATGCAAGTCCGATACGTTCTAAAGAGCAACTGAACATATACCACAGAGCTGTACTGTGTCCCTGAAATATGACTTTATTACTCGTAAACGCATATATATTCTTTTAAATTTACATCTATTTATATATCTATATTTATTGTCTACTCAATCATAAGCTGCTTCAAATTTAGAAACGTAACATGATTGGCCTACGCGTAACGAAGTCCTGAATTCAATCAGCTTGTGTCACATCACGAGCCTCTTAACATTTTGTTTTTATAATTTCACCCCAAGCAAGGTGTTAATGCCACTAAGACGTAAGGTGGGGGACTGGAAATATAAAAAAATAAGAGTTTAGTGAAGAGAAAGGACAATTAAAAAAAACGGAGCTGCTGAAATCAGAAGATAGCGTTTGTTGTTGCATTTAAATTTTATAAGATTGTAGGTGACAGGGAAGTCAGAACCCGTAAGAGACTTCCAGAGGTGACAAGTGTGTTGTAGAGTAGTTCTCACAGTGGAGGCTTGTATTTCGCTAAGTCGGTTCTAAAAAGGGTCCGACGTACAAAATGTTAGGAACTTGAAATAAGAGTTAATGACGCAGCAATCTAGTTGTGATGGTTGATACTTCAATGTCCGACATCGACTGACTCAACTCCACTGAGCTCAACTGGCGACCGCTACTACTACTACTTATTATGTGTGGGAGAGTCTATTAATAATAGAATAGGTACGTTCAGGTATAACAAAGTGCGAGGAAATAAACTAATAGAATAGAAATGACAGTTCTAGCTGTGTTTGGGGTAAGATAGTCTGACGGAACTTGTCCCTCGTTAGGCTGTTTTTTTTTTTTATCTCCGAGACTAGTTACCATTTAAGACAAGAGAGCTCAGTTTACCCTGCTATTTTACTCGTAGCTGGAGGAAGACGGATTCATGCCTTTACTAAAGGCATTAGCACAAAATGAAGGAAACAGAATCGATCGAAATTTCAACTCGGTTTTTCAATTTCACTTTCCGATTTGATCACCATTACCGTATCCGCACAGCTTGTGTGTCAATCGTATTTTAATAAAGTAGGGTTTTTTTCTTTCTTCTAATGAGGTGGGATCCCCTACATTTTCTTAGTTTTATCTATAGCTTGGCGGGTACATGCCACCTGCTTTTAAATTCAGGGCTAGACTGTTTACCAACCAAGGCGAACAAGCTTAGTCAGTCCTGTTATTTTACTTACAGGATAACGGTGGGGATTAATTCATACTATTCCCAAGGGTATTAAAGCGAAGTGAACACAAGCGATCTCAGCTCGCTGATCCCATTTTCAGCTAGGCCACCCGCACTTCTAACGTACTAATCAAAAACATAGAACCTGACGCGCAGTAGGTTAATCAATTCCAGGAAAAATCTATAAACCGAACTGTTCATGGCCACTAGAGGTTATATCTAAGTTTCTGTACAGATATTAAAATTAAATATTGAATTTTCCTAAATACTCCATCATGCGCAAAGTACATAAAGTTCACATTACAAAGCATTGTCTTAGTTTAGATTCTATTTGGGGCATACGCAGACGAGAAATTTACAATTTTTTTAATGGTTGTTTTATGCAAACTCATATACACAATGGTCGAGAGTCTTTTCAATTATATTCCGCGTAATGGAATTGTGAACGATATTTTACCAAAGGAATTAATTTAAGAAAATGGATAAATTAATACAAATGTTCAATGGTTGTAATCTTCATTACATTGCTTAAAGTTGTAAATAAAATCGCTTAAGTTATAGCGGTATGACCCTCATTGAGTGAAAGTCCGTGCATTATGGCAGATAAATTTAAACTTACAACTACATTACCAGTACTTACTAACTTCAAAGCAATAAACTGTTCAGTCGCAAAATTCCACCCGGAAGTGCAGATGGGAGGGACTGAGAGAGGGGAGAGAAGAAAACGTATGGACGCAAAGAGAGAGAGAGAGAGAGGAGAGAAAACGTGAGGGACGCAAAGAGAGAGAGGAGAAACTGAAGGGTTCAGAGAGAGAAAGAGAGAGGAGAAACTGAAGGGTTCAGAGAGAGAAAGAGAGAGGAGAAACTGAAGGGTTCACAGAGAGAAAGAGAGAGGAGAAACTGAAGGGTTCACAGAGAGAAAGAGAGAGGAGAAACTGAAGGGTTCACAGAGAGAAAGAGAGAGGAGAAACTGAAGGGTTCACAGAGAGAAAGAGAGAGGAGAAACTGAAGGGTTCACAGAGAGAAAGAGAGAAAAAAGTGAAGGATTCAAAGAGAGAGAGGAGAAACTGAAGGATTCAAAAAGAGAGGAGAAACTGTCAAGGGTTCAAAGAGAGAGGAGAAACTGTCAAGGGTTCAAAGAGAGAGGAGAAACTGTCAAGGATTCAAAGAGAGAGGAGAAACTGTCAAGGATTCAAAGAGAGAGAGAGAGAAAAAAGTGAAGGATTCAAAGAGAGAGAGAAAAGTGAAGGATTCAAAGAGAGAGAGAAAAGAAAGTGAAGGATTCAAAGAGAGAGAGAAAAGAAAGTGAAGGATTCAAAGAGAGAGAGAAAAGAAAGTGAAGGATTCAAAGAGAGAGAAAAAGAAAGTGAAGGATTCAAAGAGAGAGAAAAAGAAAGTGAATGATTCAAAGAGAGAGAAAAGAAAGTGAAGGATTCAAAGAGAGAGAGAAAAGAAAGTGAAGGATTCAAAGAGAGAGAGAAAAGAAAGTGAAGGATTCAAAGAGAGAGAGAAAAGAAAGTGAAGGATTCAAAGAGAGAGAGAAAAGAAAGTGAAGGATTCAAAGAGAGAGAGAAAAGAAAGTGAAGGATTCAAAGAGAGAGAGAAAAGAAAGTGAAGGATTCAAAGAGAGAGAGAGAGAGAGAGGAGAAACTGAAGGATTCAAAGAGAGAGAGAGAGAGGAGAAACTGTCAAGGATTCAAAGAGAGAGAGAGAGAGGAGAAACTGTCAAGGATTCAAAGAGAGAGAGAGAGAGGAGAAACTGTCAAGGATTCAAAGTGAGGGAGAGAGGAGAAACTGTCAAGGATTCAAAGTGAGGGAGAGAGGAGAAACTGTCAAGGATTCAAAGTGAGGGAGAGAGGAGAAACTGTCAAGGATTCAAAGTGAGGGAGAGAGGAGAAACTGTCAAGGATTCAAAGAGAGGGAGAGAGAGAGAGAGAGGAGAAACTGTCAAGGATTCAAAGAGAGGGAGAGAGAGGAGAAAACTGTCAAGGATTCAAAGAGAGGGAGAGAGAGAGAGGAGAAACTGTCAAGGATTCAAAGAGAGGGAGAGAGAGAGAGGAGAAACTGTCAAGGATTCAAAGAGAGGGAGAGAGAGAGAGGAGAAACTGTCAAGGATTCAAAGAGAGAGAGAGGAGAAACTGTCAAGGATTCAAAGAGAGGGAGAGGAGAAACTGTCAAGGATTCAAAGAGAGGGAGAGAGAGAGGAGAAACTGTCAAGGATTCAAAGAGAGGGAGAGAGAGAGAGAGAAACTGTCAAGGATTCAAAGAGAGAGAGAGAGGAGAAACTGTCAAGGATTCAAAGAGAGAGAGAGAGGAAAACTGTCAAGGATTCAAAGAGAGAGAGAGAGGAGAAACTGTCAAGGATTCAAAGAGAGAGAGAGAGGAGAAACTGTCAAGGATTCAAAGAGAGAGAGAGAGAGGAGAAACTGTCAAGGATTCAAAAAGAGAGAGAGAGAGAGGAGAAACTGTCAAGGATTCAAAAAGAGAGAGAGAGAGAGAGGAGAAACTGTCAAGGATTCAAAAAGAGAGAGAGAGAGAGGAGAAACTGTCAAGGATTCAAAAAGAGAGAGAGAGAGAGGAGAAACTGTCAAGGATTCAAAAAGAGAGAGAGAGAGAGGAGAAACTGTCAAGGATTCAAAGAGAGAGGAGAAACCGTGGGGTGCAGAGTGGGAAAAGAGGAGAAACCGGAAGAAAACTCAAATTGTTAAACAATTGTCAGATTTTAAACCAGCTTTAAACATATCTAAGATAATTATAATTGCACGTCGTAATTGCATGTCATTTCTCCGAGCAAAATGTCAGACAAGCATTTAAGATAAATCTACAGTGCCCCTTCTAATTTCCGTCGGATTTTGGCCAACAATCAATGCCAATCTAACTAAGAAATAAAAACGGTCAAAGATTTTGGATGCCCTTAACATCGAAAGACAGCAACCCAACATCAATAAAATGCGTTTCGATCTCGGCGCACACATTAAAATGCCCTTGAAACAAGAGGTCATTTTAATCACGTGTTGCTAAAATCTATTCCACCACCATAGCTTGCGAACCAACGTACATTTTCAAAGTTCGGACTGTTAATAACAGACTTTCCAATTTCTTTCCTCAAAAATGGTCAACTATTGTGGAGAACACTCTGTACATTATCAAGAGTTCCACTTGACATCAAACGACTTATTCATGACCAAGTGAAAAAAAATCACCAAAACTTTTGGTCCAAAAGGCTTAACAGATTTTCCTTGTCTGTTGTATTCAATAGGATATGATTAAACGAAAGATTGCTGTCTAAATATACACCCCCCCCCAACAAAAAAAAAAACAAACTAAGTTTGAGAACAGAATTACTTATGAGAACTATACTATGACGAGATCAATGTTGACAAAAATATTCGAATTCCTAGACTCAGTTCTTACACTGATCATTCTACAGGCGCATTGTAACACAGGGAAAAATATCAGGTATATCAAAAAGCCGCTTCACAGACATAATATCTATTTCGTGTTATTTGAATAAATGACATTTTTAGCACTGAATTTCCGTCGTTTCAGTGAAATAGAGGATATATATATATATATATATATATATATATATATATATATATATATATGCATACATACACACGCACACAGTTTAACAAAGATCTAATGATAAAAGCAAACTTAAAAATTCTCTTTTAGCAAATTTCGACATTCCACCAGTACGTTATGCACCGAAACTCATAAATAAAGGGATGATCAATTAAGGCAAGACGATATATCGATCCTTGTTGAAGTTAGACCTTTTTATTTTCATTTATTTTTTTATCCAGAACTAAATGTTTTATTGGACAAAAATCATAATGAACCAACAACTTTAATATTGACCTTTCTATATATGTCTCCTAAGAAACGCGATACCTAAGGTTTTAAAATGAATTTTTAAAAATGAAAAATCTTTCTTAAAGCTTTTTAGTTTTAATTTCAGGGTAATAGATTAAATTATATATTTTCAATAAGCAAAATAATTTGCTGTATTTCAGAACTAATTTAAATTGACTGGAAATATTTTTTTTAAAATCGCTGATTTTAGTCATTTTATATCATTTGTCAGTACAATGTAATTCTCTTTGTTAGAAAAAAAAAACTTTCAAAAATAAAACATACTTTTCTGAAACTTTGAGGAATATCACCTGATTTTAAGGTTTAATTAATCCGATTTGAAACAAATATTACGTTTAGTTTAAAATATCGCAAAAAAAATGTATTTTTTAACACAGGTTTTCTTTTATTAGGTGTTGACAACTCTATTTACTGACTGACAGCCGGAAATCTAAATATTTTTTTTCTACGAGGGACACATCTGTAAAAATTACTTCACGATTATAACGTACCGCGATTAATTTTTTTTATTCAATTTTTCTTGCATTTGTACTAGTCTTTGACAGTTTTTTCTGTCCTCTTTAATGAAATACACACACACACAAATATTTTTCAAGTAATTAATGTATCTGTAGCTAGATTTTCATATTTTAGAGAACAGATCTAATTGCTTTACAAAGAATAGGTCACCCAGAACAACATTTTCGAATAGATCTCTCGTGATGTAAGCGCTATAAGATTTGTTAATCACAGAACAATAGGATTTTTTCTGTTAAATCATCCAAAAATAGAAATTTATTTACTAAAATTCACATCAAATTCTCCCAGAGTGAAGCCCTTCCATTGCACCCGGTTGCGTTGACCTTTGCAACTCGTGTGCGCTAATTCTAAATGTGGGGTCAGCATTCGCGCTCACCCCGATAAAAAAAAAAAAAAAAAAAAAAAGCGAAAAACAGATTTTTTATTTTTATTTTTTGAAATTGTAAAAGATTCCTTGTAAGTACCACGAATATCATCCGCACTTACGGAATGTGAATAATTCCCTGATTTTTGGTAATTTTTCATTCTGAGGGCTGGAGTTGTTGCGAGACAAACTAAATTAATTTTGATTTAAAATTTATAATTTCAAAAAAGTGCCAAAAATGTAATAAAAAAGACAAACTTGGATTTAAAATTCATAATTTCTTGGGGGTGAATTAATATTTGCGATAAGTAACTTTACATTATTTGGGGTGAATTAACAAAAGTTTCGAACAATTTGTATATTAAAAATGCCTAATTTTACTTTAAGAATGCGTTTAAAGAAAAGGGATCGTCAATGGTCAAGAATAAAGGCAAGTGAAGTGAACTGACAAAGTAAAACCCACTTAAAAAATACACCAGAAAAAAACTCCATCTATGTGTCAAGAGCCAAACATAGAATAGTTTAATATGTTAAAGTCATCAGCAAAGAGAAAAGGGGCTACACTACAGAGTGGGAGAAGATTTCGTGTTGCGTTGGTGAAGGGAAAGAAAAGATACAAGTAGAGAAAAAGGGAGAGAGAAATATAGCAAAGAGAAGACAGACAAAACAATAGTCATGGAAAACACAGGAAAAACGTCGAAATAAGGGTGGTACTGGAGGTGGATGGATAGACAAGGAAGATGATGCCAAAAAAGTAGACAGACCCCTAAAAAACCCATGCGACTCTGCCAAGCGTTCGTTTGTGCAGGTGTCTAAATGTCTATGGCCTTCTTTATTTCCTGTTTCTGTATCTCGACTCGAAACGTGAGTTATGTGTTTATTTTGGAACTGAATGGAGCTTGCGGTGGGGGGGGGGGTTAGATGCTTTTTTTTTTCTTTTTTTATGTGTCTCTCTATCTTTAATTGGAAGACTATTGGTGTACATTTTCGCCGTGTGTGCTTTGTACATTCAGGCTCAGCATATTTGAAATGTTTGTAAATCTTTTTTTCTTTTTCAAAAATCACTCAAAATCAAAATCTCTCTTTCCACTTAAAAAAAAAAAAAAGTTTCATTACAAAGGAAAAAATATACATATATGATAAGTAAATAATTTTTTAAAACTGAAATCTAATTCTACCCAGTGCGTAAAGAAAGATTATCTAAGTTTCAGTGTTAGTTACGATAATTAAGTTTTGGATTTTGTTTAATTTCGTCACTTTACCTATGCGCGCGATATACCTTGGTATATCACTAAGTCTGTAGTCCATAGCAGTATAATTTATTTTTCAAAAATTTCTTTCCGCTCTCAAAAAGTCATTAATAAATGATTTCATACATTTTTTTTTTTTTAGCTAACTAACCCAGGCTACGGGCTTAACTGCTTTAACGTCGGTGTTCTCAATATACTCAGCTTAAGCCTTATAGATAGTGTAATTTAGATTTTATTTAGCAAAGTAAAAAAAATTAAAAACAACGCAACCATAGTGATTAGATACTTAAAAAATAAGAAATCAAAAAAACAAAGCAATACCTAAAGTTTAAAATGCATTTTTAAAAATGAAATAAAAATTCTTAGCTTTTAATTTTTAATTCCAAGCTAAATAAATTTTTTAATATATTCTCTTTAAAATTCTTTAAAAATAAAATATACTTTTTGAAATTTATTTGGGTGGGGGATTGATTTAAAGTTTAATTAGTCTGTAAAAACAAATATTACTTTTTTTTAGTTTAAAATACCGCAGGGAAAAGCATTTTATTAACACGGAAGTGGGTGATTTTATGAAGTGTTCTTCACACATCTATCAATTTTGACGTTTACAAAACTTATATAAGGAGGAAATACTTGCGTAGTAAAATTATGACAAATACAATTTAAATTGTAAACGCCTTTTTAGATAATTATTTCTTTAAATATCCAGTAATCTTGAAAATATAGAGAGAACGGCAGAGAAGATCCGAAGTCAGATTGACAGAGATAAAAAGGCGGAGAAGATCCGAAGTCAGAATGACAGAGATAAAAAGGCGGAGAAGATCCGAAGTCAGATTGACAGAGATAAAAAGGCGGAGAAGATCCGAAGTCAGATTGACAGAGATAAAAAGGCGGAGAAGATCCGAAGTCAGATTGACAGAGATAAAAAGGCGGAGAAGATCCGAAGTCAGAATGACAGAGATAAAAAGGCGGAGAAGATCCGAAGTCAGATTGACAGAGAACAGCAGAGAAGATCCGGCAGAGAAAACTCGAAGTCACATTGAGAGAGAAAGAGAAAGGTTGAGAAGATCCAAAGTCAGATTGAGAGAGAGAAAGGCGGAGAAGATCCGAAGTCAGAAAGAGAATGTAAGAGAAAAATCAGAATCGAAAGAAAGTGTGCGAGAGACAAAACCTGAGGAGAATTTTTTTTTATCAACACGAGATGACACTGACAGGATGAAAGAAAATGAAGTACCACACACACACTTGTGTCGGTCAAAGTTCAGAAAGAGTTCACAATTTTTTTCCTCTTCTCACCCTTTCACGATTCTGTACATCAGTCTTCCTTTTTTTTTTTTTTTCAATGTTTCCGTCTTCACTTCACGCCATTCTTTGCAGCCGCGAAAAGAAAAAACAATTATTCTGTTTCAGTATCATTTTTAAATTAACCTAAGTTTTAATAGTCTTAAATATCTAATTGTTATCGATGACTTGATTTCTTATGCTTGTGAACATGGGTCGATGTAAGAAGACTGAAGCCTTCACCTGATACGCGGTCGATGACATATGTCATTTATTATTTGAAGTGTAAGGAGGCTAACGAAAAAAAAATATAAAAGTCAAGGGTCATTTCAAATTAAAATACGTGGTGATCTACAAATGATTTTTTATTTATTATTCATCGGAGTTTTAATAATTTTAATTTTCCTTATTTAGCTGTAATTTTTTTAATGCTTTTCTTTTGCTAAAGTTTCGTGTTCAATTTTGTAAATAAAATAAAGGAAACTTTCGGTACTATTTTTGGAGAACTTTTGTTTTTCTTCTTTCTGGATGAAAATGTGTCAAACCAACAAAAAAAAAATATAAAAATAAGACAAAAAACTATCTATGCGTTTAAAAATTAACAGGGTCTCACGTGATCACATTGTCGTAAGCTGGAATGAAGGCAAGCAAAAAAAAAAAACCTTTTTGTCTATTAAATTAAGGTACTTTTTTTTTTTAGAATATTTGTTTTTGTGTCCATTTTTCTTCAGTTATTGTCACGTTTTTAGAGACTTTCATTTTCGATTTTTATTTTTTATTTTATTTGGAAAAAACAAAAAGCTGATACAATTTTAATTGC
Source organism: Acanthosepion pharaonis (assembly GCA_903632075.3). Lineage (NCBI taxonomy): Eukaryota > Metazoa > Mollusca > Cephalopoda > Sepiida > Sepiidae > Acanthosepion > Acanthosepion pharaonis. Next base: position 456,466 of record CAHIKZ030003920.1, on the reverse strand, counting down.
TTTCGTTTATTAATTTATTATTCAACAAATCAATATATTTAGCAATTTTTAAAATCATTTTCTTTTAAACTTCGTAAGTTAAAAAAATATTTTGTAAAATTTCACTTTTAATTATATTTTTAAGTAACGAAGTCTTGAAGTTCTTATATAACTTCTTGTTTTTAAAAATAAAATAAAATCCCCTTAATTAAAAATTAAAATAGACCAAAAGTTCAATAAAAAAAGAAAAAAAAACAAAAAAAAAACAATCAAGATTGAACAAATTTGAAATTAAATCATTTCGATTTCACCAACTGTCCACCGAGGTCATTAAAAGTAAATTATTATGAATAAAAGTACATTTGAACAATAATAATTCTTTAAGAAATAAAAAATAAATAAATATTTTGCATTTTTTTCTTTTTTGATAAAGCTAAGAAATTATGTATGATCTCACATTCACATTGGTAAATATTTGATTTTTTTGTCTGAGTGGGAATTTTAAAAAAATAGTCAGTCATCATTAAGTAGTTTTAAAAAATATTACCATGCCTTTTTAATTAAAATTAAACTAAAAGTGAATAAGTTTGTCCTTTTTTAACTGTGGTCATTTTATTTTCCTTTCAGAGTATGTAAACGGTATTAAATTGAAAATAATAATAATAATAATAAGTGCTGTAGTATGACCCATGTAGATATTAATTCACAATACACAAAAATAAAATCACACGCAAAAAAAAAAAAAAAAAAAAAAATCCCTCCAACCAACCAGTTTCTTATGATTCAGCCATCCCCTTCAATTCTGCAGTAACAGTGCAATTCCCAAACAATAAAACAAAAACAGTCCCACCCCTGCGGCCTACAGGGAACGACAATGATGACAAAACAACAAACTCCCCTCTGACGATGGCAATAAAATATGGTCGAAACGTTAAGGCGAACAGACAGTTAAATAACAAATAAAAACCAGAATTAATAAATTTATGTACTGGAGATTTGCTTTTAAAATGTTTGAAACTATATAAAATGTTTATAAAAACGAAAAATAAAATTAAAAAAGGTGTTGGGATGATGAAATGAAAATAAATTTAGTAAGGACAGTAAAACCTGATACAATATTATGATACAAAAAATATCTAATCTTAATTTATCTCTAATTTCCCCAATTTCTATAATAAATAAACATATTTATTGGGGAATAGGAAGTTTGTTTTTGTGTTTTTTTTTTTTTTTAAAGATCATTGAAGCATTGTTCAATTACAATAAAAAAAAAACAAAAAAAAACAAAATTGTTCAAGTTTTTGTTTTTCACACATCAATTACTAATGTTTGTTTATGCTTTAAAAATTATAATTTTATTTTCAACACTAATAAAAAGTATTTTTAATGTAGCTCTGAAAAAATATCATTTAAAAAAATAAAATGTTACTATTTCAGAAAATTATTTAAAAAAAAAAAAAAAAAAAACGATTTTAACCTTAGAAAAATCATAAAATTTAACCAATAGCAAAAACCAAACAAAACAAAAAAAAAAAGAATCAACTATTTTTTTTTCATAACAGAAAAATTAATATTAACATTTTAAAGACAAAGAACAATTATTATTTATTGTTTTATTTTAATTAATTACTTTTCTTCTAAGATTTGAATTTTCTTAAAGAAAGGAAAATATTAAATGAAGAAAATAAAATAAAGAAATTATATTTCTTCCCAGTTCTCGTCCCATCAAATTCAAGATAGTTGATGGGGAAGAGGGAAAAAAAATGAACCCACTATAAAAAGTTGGTTCATTTCTTTTTTAAAGCTTCCCCCTCCCCCACAACACACTTTTTTTTTTTCTTTTAATGATTCCTGGTTCTAATAATTGTAACTCGAAGTTATAAACTAAATAAGACACTTACCCGTTTATTTTCAAACAAGTCAATGATTTCCATCGCACAGGGAGGAAGCAAATTTATGCGACCATTTCACTTTTCAAGTAAAATGGACATTTCAAAGTATGCAAAATAAAAACTCCATCGTCCACTATTCCAATTGTTAAAATATATTTTTCTTTAAAGAGGCTGAAGGATATAAAAGAAAACAATAGCCATCTATGTGCAAAAATAAATAAATAAAAAAAAAAAAAGGTATAATCCGTGTATCCAACGACGTCCGGCTAAATGGTAAAAATCTTTCTACTTCTTTCTCCGGGGGTAAACTAAAAATGTTTAAAAAAATAAATAAATAAAAGTGAACGTGTGTAGTAAGAAGACTCTTTTTATATGTATATTTTAATGGGCTGCCTCCTCTTATCTCGAGGTAGCTTCTTTCCCTTTCATCGAGCCCAGGACCTGACCGGGGTCAGTATATAACTGAATCAGGTTTGGCCATTGGAAAATGAAAAGAAAACACAAAAGCAGGCTTGACCCGTATCTTCTTTCTCTCTATCTCTCTTTAATCCATCCCCCGTCTTTAAGGGGGTGGAAGAGAGCCGCAGTCACATAAACAGAGAGGAAATAAAATAGACAAGCGATAGGAAGAAGAGAGAATGAGTAGCAGTGACCTTTGAGACGAGGTGTATGGATTAGGGAGAGAAGAAGAAGAAGAAAAAGGTAGTTTCAAGTGACAGTAAGGCATAAGAAAGAGAAAATGGGGGTGGATAGTACTGTTGTGTAGTGGTACTACTACTACTACTAAGACACGCTATTATTATCTCCATCGTATCAGGGGAGGGGGAGCGGGGGAAAGATGAACCTTTATAAGAAAATCTACCCCTACACTGTTTCTCCAAGGCAGTCTCTCAGGATATGTGACAATGAAAAGTAGTGGTTACGGATTTGATATATCCCCACCCCATCTAAGTTTTTACAATTTTAAAATACATTTCAAACAAGCCTTTTATATTTTAGCTTGATTTAAAACAAAAAGTTGAATTTTGCAATCAAATATTTTTCTTTCAATAATTTAGAATAAATCAAAACCGAAAATTAAAGAAATTGTTTGACAATAAAAAAAAAATAAATATAACAAAACTTACAAGTTTTATTTTATTTTTTTATTGTCAAACAATATTTTTAAAACTAAAAATCTATTAAATTCAGTAGTAACTTTTCTTTTTTGTTATTTGTGTTATAATTTTATTTTAAATAAACATATATTATTAATTAATTACACCAATCAATAATATACACTTCGCTTGGATCCGATATTTACTTTATATAATTTTTATTATTTGATGTCTAATATAAAATAAAAGGGGCCATTTTTTTCTTTTTTAGGAAATCATTCAACACGCCTCCTCAACCTTAATAAAAATGAAATCGTTTTAATAATTTCAAAATTTTTATCCTTCAAATGATTTTTCCGACTCCAGCATTTTATTAAGGCCTCGTAGTTAATTTACATATTGAGACAAATTCCGACTCCCCCGATTATTAAAGAAAGACAAGACCATTCGTTAGGCACTTATTTAAAGAATATCTTTTTTTTATGAATAAATCTCAAATTAAACAACTCTCTTAATTTTTTAAACTTTGAAGTGACTTTCTTTTGCGAAATAAAAATAAATGGTTTCAAAGTTCTAATTGTAAAAAACAAACTCCGAACCAAATAATTCAATATAGTCATTTGCCACTATTGAAAAAGGCATGAAACCACTTCTGAGTTTTTTTTTTTTTTGTCCTATCGCCTCAAAAAGCAGCAAGAAATGTGTTTAAAAAAAAAAAATAACACAGACGGAGACTGATATCATCTGTTCGAAAACAAATACTCCCAGAGGGTAAAACAATTCTGTCTCCCAAGACAGCACCTATACATTCACACTAGGAAAGGGTGGGTCAGAAATACACCCTGATGTCTACAGTAAAGACATTTTTTTTTAATATAAAAAGCAAATAACAAAAAACGCCTAGTGTGGAAACTAAATCCTACATATCGAAGAACATTTTTCACACTCTCCATCATATTGAATGGTAATTCAATTTTTATATGCTAAGTCAGTCTGGAAAATATTCAGCCATTTTTAATATTCTCAAGTGTGGCTTTGATGCAACCTAGTAATCAATCAATGCGTGAACACTCATTTTTGGATTAAGGTTTTTTTTTGGGGGGGGGGTCAATCACTCATCAGTGAAACCGTAAACGTGAGAAGGATGTTGATGGAAGTGATCCAGAAAGAAAGAACTTACAAACTCCTTTGAAAAATAGAAGACAAGTGATATCCAAAGAGAAGTACTTTGAAGCGGACCAAGTCCCTACATCGGCTTTTTTTCTTTTCTTAATATAACAAAACTAATTAAATAATAAAATTATTTCTTTTTATTAATTGCTTTTGGGGGAAAAATTTTTTTTCACGTGAAATGGTTGGATAGTTTCTCAACAAACCTCAACACATACTAAGCTTCTGTGACACACACACACAAAGTATGGTACTGTACTTATGGGACACTCCAAATACATTTTATGAATATAAAAATATACATACACATAACAGATAGAAAATATATTTAGTAGCCCATTCCCTTTTTCAGACACGACGCCACGAATTAAGCCAGGTAGGTGGAGGTTGGACAAAATTAAATATTAAAATTAGGGGTCAGATTTTAAGTTTTAATTAAAATTAAATTAACATTTTTTAGATATATTATCCTACTAGTTTTTTGTTCGTGTTTTATTTTTGCTTTCTGCTTGTACTTATTTTCAAATGAGACCTATACACTTTTCCGCATACTAGCTTAAAAGCCGCCCTATCGGGTGGCATTTAAGCTAGCTCCTGCGGAGGGCTCTTGATTAGGCCTACATAATAGGTAGGGAGGAGTAGATGCGATAGGCAACGAACTACAGAAGAACTCAAAACTGATCGCTGCATTTAAGTATTGCATTAAGCTTACCTTTTAAAAGTTCAACGATAATTCTTCTGCTTCCACTTAATTTAAAGACAATTTGAGGTACGTAGATCCTTACTTTCCGTACAAACAATTATTTTTATTTCATGGGTGACTTTCTCTGGATTTCGTAATTAATTTCCATTATTTCCAAATTTATTTCAAATTTATAAAAAATTGTTATCGTACAAAAAATTCGTCACAAAAAAAAAAAAAAATTACCGAAAACAATTGCAGTAATGAAAACTTGGGAATCCAAAATTTCAGGATTGCAGGTCCGGATCCGATCCGAAATGTTTTTAATTTTCTCAAAGAGTCTGCCTGATTCCGAAATGGTATGATATGTTGCGCTACAGCCTCTAGGAGTTAAAGATGAAAAAATGTGACACACTGACATTCGCATTTATCATGTAGACAAGTTTTATAAGCTAACGTTTCATAAAAACAAATTAAATATTATTTATTTCGAAAAGTAATAGCAATAATGATTTTATCATCTGTGAATTTCTGGGATGAGGAGTTCTTACATTATTTACATGCAGATTATCCTCATCTTTGTTATCATCACAACGTTTCGACCGTTGTGATGATAAAGATGAGGACAAAAAAAAAAACGATAATGCACAATTCAATAGCATTTTTTTGTTGTTTGTTTTTATTTTTTAGCGAAAAAAAGTGAGAGGGCTGGAGCTCACTCCCACACCCAGCCATCCCTATTAACGCCATGAATGATTTGACATAAAATAGTGCGTGTGTGTTTTTTTTTTTTTTTTTTTTTTTTATAGGTTGCGGCAGAAATACCACCCACATAATGGTAAGACATGAGCTAGTCGAAGACACAAGCCACTCAAATGTCTTACCATAAAACTCACAAAAAGTATTTCTGTCGAGTCCTGTATAAATGAACAGCTTCACTGATTCATTATTCAGTCATTTAAAACATTGTCTTCTAAATTTTCATTATAAAAGATTAAAAGAAAGATTCCAGTTTTGATGCAATAGATTCTTTACCACGTTGACTGCCAGAGGTCAATTAGGAAATCAGATTTAAAACGCCAACGTAGGCAATATAAATAAATATGAGTCGATTTATACTAGCTTCAACTGAAGTCTTGACATTTGTTTTCACACTAAAAGCATCACTGCAAGTAAACTCACTGTTGGCGTCCGCAAATGAAAATGTATCAGAAAATGATAAGCACGAGATAACTCGTAGTCGGCAGTTTTCGTTGTTATTATTATTATCATCATTCCGAGTTTCACGTTTATTGAAGCATTGACTGTCAACCACATGGCAGAGATTAAGAACAATCACTATCGTCCAGAACAAGAAGCGTGTAAATGAAAGACGATAGACAAAATAGCTTTCTAACCACTCATTTTTGTTTAGGCAAGCGCAGTTGTGTTAACAAATATATACTTTGTTACGTAAATCAAATAAAATTATGTATAAAACATATATAAAATTATAATTAATTAATTTATTTAGCTATAAAATATATTTATGCTTATTACAAGTCGTGTTTTTAAATATTATGATAATCAGTATCATTTATGTGCCATGCAGTATACACGCGTAGGCGATCACGTATCTTTCAATACATGTCTGACCAGGTAAATTTCTCCCCCACTCCCCCCCCCCGCAGTAAGTTGCCATTTCTTTCTGCGGTAGACCAGTTGCCATCCAAGGCTATAGAACCCGGTCTGTCCTGCTATTTAGCTGGGGGAGAAGATTCATACCTTTCCCAAGGGTATTATCATGCAAATGAATGTAATGGATTCTACTGGAATTCGAACTCGACTCTCCGATTCCTCAATCCGAGCCGCTATCCATTACGTAAGTGAAATCTTTACCAGATATTTGGAGAAATCAAATATATCTAACAAGCTACAAATATTTTCATTTACTAAATTAAGAACTTTTATCAAGTAGAAAAACTTGACTACACATAATTCAAAGTCGCATTCTAAATTCTGATTTATGCTAACATGTTGACTGCCAGAGATGAATTACAAAATCTGACTTAAAACGACAACTCTATAATAGCTAACTTAAGCAAAAAAAATAAAAATTGAGTTGATTTATACTAGCTTCAACTGATGTCTTGACATTGTTTTCACACTAAAAGTATTACCGTACTGTAAACAAAATCGTTGTTGGCGCCCGCAGATGAAAATGCATTAAAAAAATGTTAAGCTCGGAGTAGACACGAGATAACAGTCTATCCCGTAGATTAAATAAAGAGTTCAGTTCGGCGTTCCTTATAGGTTAACTGAATCGGTATACACTTGTTGAAGGCCGAAGCATTGTGAGAGCAACAACAAAGATGCGTACAGTAGTCCGCATATAAATAACGCTAGTTATATAATAATTCTTCTTGATGTACCGTGTCCCCACAGGACGTAGGCGGTCATGGCTCTCCACAACTTCCTGTCCCTTGGAGCTCTTTGTCATTTCTCCTCAACTCTATTCCGTCATTCATTTACTCAAGCTCACTAATTATGTAATGCATTGTTTTCCTCTGTCCCACTTGCCCTCTATCTGTCCCGTGAGTGTCAGATTTTCTAAGCCCTCCTTCCTCATTATGTGCCCCAGAAACCTCAACTGTCTCTTCATGATCTTAAATATGTTTCCTTTTTGTTTCCATTTTCTCTAAAACTTCGTCCTTGCTCACATGTTCGGTCCATAGTATCTTCAGTATCCTTCTGTAGAACGACATTTCTGTTGCTTCAAGTCTCTTCTTCATCTTTGAGGAGATTGTCCACCATTCACTGACATACAGGAGTACAGATATCACACAGCAGTTTAGTACTCTTTTCCTTATTTCTAGCGAAATTTTTCTTTTTCTTAATAATCTTCTTAGCTTTTGGAATGCATCTTTGGCTATCCCAATTCGCTTTCGGATCTTGGTGTCACACTTTCCAGATATTTAAATTTGCGCAATTGTTTATTTTGGTATCTCCGATTTGGAATTCGCAGTTTGGGCGCATCCTTGTGCTAACAACCGTGCATTCTGTCTTCTTAAAGTTCATTGAAGATGTCAAAACCAAACAAAGACAGAAGTTTAAATCTTTGGCTTATGTTTTAACAGAGGACAGAAAATGCAACAATGAAATTCAAAGGCGTATTGGAATAGTAAAGATGCCTTCCAAAAGCTAAGCAAAGTATTAAGAAATAATAAAATTTAATTAAAAACAAAGGAAAGTGTTAAACTGTTATGTAATATCAGTCCTCCTTTTATGCTGGACAACCTCATCTACAGAAGGATGCTGAGAATACCATGGAATGAACATGTGAGCAACCAGACTTTTTTTTTTTATTATAACGGAAAGAAAAAAAGGACACTTATACTTAGAATCAGAAAAAGACAATTGACATTTCTAGGACACATAATGAGGAAAGAGGGCTTGGAGAATGTGATACTCACAAGACATTAAGAGACAGAGAGAAACAGCGAGTAACCTACTTAACAAGCTTCTGTAAATAGACGGCAGAACAGAATAGTAAAAAAAAACAAACATTGCTAAGAGCTACAAATGATAGGAAATTGTAGAGAGCCATACTCGCCCATGCCATGAAATATACTGCTCATGAGACTAAGGGATTATCCATCGTCACGAAATAAGGTAAGCATTCTTTGCAGAACAAAACTATCATATAATGGCTGCTAACGAATCCCTGTTACAGACGCATGCTCAGGCACATTTGTGTTTGTTCAACACCCACAGAGCCCTGGGGTTTATACTGCAACTATGCAGAGCGAGCGCAATATTTGGCGTGATTAACAGTCTGAACAAGGCCAGTACGCTTCACCCCTCAGTCACAATGACTTGTAACTTCGTGCTAGCACAACTACCGACAACTCCCAAATAGTTCCATCTACCCAATTTCACTCACAAGGTTTGGGTCAACTCGTGTTATTGTTTTCGGGCACTTTCCAAAGGTGCCGCACACTGGGATGTTTGTTCTAACCACTCAGCAACGTGCCCATAGGATTATCATAGCTATATTGTAAATGCACTGAAAATGAGTTTTACGAGACAAATGCATTGGAAAAACAAAAAGGAATTGTCAATGGCCAGGAATCAAGGAAAACTTAGCTGATAAAATAGGGCTATTATGTGTTGGATTTTTTTTTTTTTATTTAGGTCAGGTTAAATTTCTTGTAAAACGAATCAATTGAACATTTAGCCAAACAGTTAGTAGTCAGGATCAAATTCCTTAAAGATCAAATATTTTCACCTGGAGAATTTGTCAAAAATGTGTTTTGTATTATACTGATTTTCTTTAACTCATTAATGTCTACAGTCTCGTTTTGAGACGGTAGATAGAAATGGATCATGGTTAGAAATCCGTAATTAATGCTACTCTCTAGTTTTGATCTGCAACCAGTCTAAGAGAAGAAAAACTGAATTCAGATCTGTCAGCATGGACCTAGAACAGCAACACTGACCCTATGCCCCATAGAGGAGGAGTACAGAAGAACAATCATTAATATCAGATTTTACGGTGAGTATTAATGGTAATGATAATATTAACCGTTTCCCTACAAGCAAACATTTGGCAGCCATTGACTGGGCAGCAAGTACTGCTGTCGGTTGAAATTTGTAAAATCTTAAAACAATTTTTGCTCTTTCCAATGACCCAATTATTTCATGTCAAATGTCAAATTACAAAATTGGTGCGTATGACATCTTTTGACAAAAGATACCAAAAACGAAAATTGCCCAAATTCATTTTTATCTGCAAACTTCTAATAGAATTATATACCCAACTAAAATTTAAAAAATATATTTAAAAAAATAGAAGGGAAAAAAGCGAAAAAAAAAAAAAAAAAGGAAAAAGTGAAAAAGAAAATAATGCGAAAAAGAAAAAAATAATTATAATAATAATCCCACCAAATGCAAAGTATGTGTGCAACTAATAAACTGGTTACAGCCAACAACATAGAACAAGTAAACTTAAAACTTCCCAAAATAATTAGTAACTACAAACACGGATACATGTATGGAACATTAAAAATAAATAAACGTAACTTCCCTCTCTGTCCTGTCATAAAACAAAACTCCCCCACTCTGCTTTATCAATTAACCAAAATCATTAACCAACTCATTATACCATACATACCTTATATATACATAATTAAATCAACTCATGAACTAATCCAAATCTTAAAAAACACAAAAACCTAATAATGAAATCATAGTTTCACTTGATGTTGAAAGTTTATTTACCAATGTCATATTTAGAGAAACGATTGATATAATTATAAAGAATATTTACAATACGCCATCTCACCCTCCGTTAAAAATTAAACCAAACATATTATGGAAACTTCTCTTGACTTGTACCACTAAATTTCTCTTCCATGATCATCAAAATAATATCTACGTACAACGTGATGGAGTTTCCATGGGTTCAGTTCTAGGACCAACATTTACTAACTTCTATTTGATTAACCATGAAAATAAGATATTTAATACCACTAAAAAAACTCTCCATCTACCTAAATATAGACGAGATTCCCACCTTACCTAAAACAGATATAAATTACAAAATACTTTTTAAAAAATCCGTTCTTAAATTCACATATAACAATAAAATTCATTTTCTTGATATATTGATAGACACCAGTAATAATAATAATACATTTATTACCTCCCCATATAAAAAACAACTAGCATAAACACGTGCGCTCTCCACTATAAAGTGAATGTCCTATTACAAAATAGCTATTATACAAAATAATAAATCGTAGTAAAAGTTAACTCTTACGAAAAAGAAAAAAATAAATTAAACTCTCACTAATAATGACTTTACTAATTACATTGTTGACGAACAAATTAGACTATTAGAAATATTAACATAAATCAAGACGAACATAATACTTCCTCAAATAACCCTAAACATAGCAACTTACTATACCGCAAATAAATATATATGTTGGCTTCACGATAACAACATTATCAAAACAGCTTACACTACATATGTCGGACACAAGCTCTATCGGACAACTTTTTAAAACACTTTTCTGTCCACCTTCACAATTCATAAAAAATACTAGTTGATAACACGAGTATACTCCACTATGAAAATAAAAATCAAAAACTTCAAATTCTCGTGGCCTTCTATGTAAGGAGGAAACAACCAACACTAAATAAGGTTACTTATGAGTATAGCAACAATGTCTTAAAATGTTTATAATACCAATGTTTTTTTTTAATGTTTAAAATTATAATATATAAATTAAAGTTAACTCACTTGAAAAACAAAAAAAAACGTCATAGCTTTAACAGTTAATTTTAAATGAATTATAACAGAGCGCGTTTCGTGCGTATTTACAAAAAATAAAATAAAAGCTATCAGTTGCATTATTTTTTTTTTATCTTAGGTTTTAGCCTTGATGATGATCTCGGATTAGATTGAAAGTAATTGGAGGAGATCAAAATAAAATAAAAAAACTACGGAGCCTTTCTTAAAAAAATTAATATCAACATTAAGTCGATCAGAGAATTCGAAAGAATTAAAATAAAAAAAATAGACATAATAGATTATTCAGTCAAACATGCTTGAATGAAGATATGCTGCCTAAATATACATATATATGTATAATAACGCGCGGTAGTGAGCGCGGAAAAGTCCTCAGTACGGGTCGCTTTCCCAAATCTGACCAGATATCAACATTCTGGAAAGGAGGACGTTTTAGTCAGATAGAGAACTTAAGCACCCACTCATATTTTGCACATCCAGATCATATATATAAATAACCTTTACGATGTACATACTTTTGTTCGTGACCTTTCGACCATCTCTAAACATTATCAAGTATTATTAATTACAATTCAGACAATTTGGTTTTAATATTAAACAAATACTTGTAGATAATGCTTACATAGCATTAATAATAAAGAAAGCGTCAAGTATTTTTAATATTATTCTTATAAAAAAGACAATCCACATTAAACTACATTTCACCACAGGAGAAGGCATTTTCAAATGTCCTTATCTTTGTTGTTATTATAACAAAATTCTGGTCGTTGTGTCCTCAGGACTTATTCAGGTGATTGTCGATTCAATTAACATTCAGGAAGTTTAGAATTGAACCCTTTATTTAATCTCCGGAAATATATTTTTTTCTCGTCCCATTGTCCATGTCTAAGGATACCATGTCTTGGTTTTTGTTTGTTTTTGTTTTCTAGTTCCTGCTCAATTACTATTCACCCTGTTTTGCAACGAGTCTTAATCTGCAGTACACAGCTCAGGGATTGAACACCGAATTTCTATGTCACCTCGTTCATGAACCAATGCTTTAATCCAGTGGGAAATCCTGAATTTCGCAAATGGAGTTTTAAATTCATTCTGCCTGTTGCTACATTACTACTGCTGCTGATGTCGTTACGCTTCATTGCATTTACAGCGGCTTGATGAAAACCGGAAAGCGCAATAACCGAAACGTGATAACAACAAAAATGAAGACAAAAGACTGAGTGAAAAAAAAAAAATTAAATTATGATAATGCCTCATTCCATAAATTGTAGTAAACATTTCCGTAAATTTCCTATAGCCGTAATAACTTTCAAATAATATTACACTATTCAAAAATAGCTCTGATGAGCTGCTCTCTCTGGTTCCCAGACTCCATGAATTCAAGCGCCCTACGAGGCTGGCATCCCGCTCTCACCCTTACACCGTAGAAACCTTCAAATGTAGCCGTCTCTTCTACTCCAATAGCTTCATACCTCGCACCTCTCGCCAGTGGAACACCCTCCCCAATTACTGTTTCCCTGAAAGCTATAATCTCCAACTATTCAAATGTAATGTCAATCGACATCTCCAATTACCTTGATCTACCCACTATCCTTCTCCTCTTCCTTTCTCCTATCACTCTTATCTGCTCTCGCTCCAAACCCCCTGCATCCTAGTGGCTTCACGCCTTGCTTGGGGCACAATGCTTAAAAAAAAAAAAAAAAAAAAAAAAAAAAAAAAAATCTAATAGACAAAAACAGGAATGAAACATCAGAGCTTGATTCAACTGCAAGTGCAAATACAAGTAGGCCCCCTCCTCCTTCGTGCTTTTACTGTAAAGCTTGGGTTAATAAGAAATTCTTCGGAAGATGTTCCCTTTTAACGCTTCCATAATCCTTCTCAAACAATCTTTGCATTGAAGGTTGTTCGAATGCCAATTTAGAATGGAATCACATGAAGAAACTATTGACTAAATGGCAAAAGCCGATTTTGGTCCTAGTTTGTCGCAGATTTCGTCCACTTAGCTGATATAATTTATACAAAACGCAAGACAATTTCTGTCGTATGTAATTTACATGGCAAATTAGAAAAGCATCGAATGAAAAAACAGGTAGTTATAGCCGAAAAACGGGATTTTAAACGGTTTTTCGTGGTTTTTCGTTATACGCGGGGAAGCGAGCAGAACTAAAATCACAAAATCTTATTTGTTACATAATGATAAATTTTTTGTGACGTTTGAAGAAAATCGGATAAAAAATGAGGAAGTTATTCAAGTTTTTATTTTAAGTAGTACGAAAAACCCGATTTTTTCATTTTTTTGCAATTTTTTGTGTGAAGTCAATGTCGCGGGAAAACTATCAAGCACTCTACATAAACATCGTAACATAAGCTATGTTTTGTATTAAGGGCAAAGAACATCAGTACATCCAGTAAAAAAATTGTTCGCGTGTAACTTTGCCTTGATTTTTACAAAAATTCATACCCACCTTCAGTTTTTATCGATTTTTCTGGCAAACCCGGTGGGCCTGGTGATTAAAAAGTTGGTCTTGACATCATTTTGTAAATTTGCAATATGTTTGTACAATTTCATCGAAATTGGCCGAAAAACGTGGACGTGCATAAATAGCATACATCCACACAAACAGACACACAAATACAGACATGTTCTGTTTTATACAAATGCACCTCAAGATTCCACCTGCAGGAGGCACGGTGGAGTAATGGATAAGCGGCTTAGATTGAGGAATCGGAGAGCCGTGTTCGAATTCCAGTCGAATCCATTACATTCACTTACGTGCTAATACCCCTGGGAAAGGTGTGAATCCTCTTCTTCTCCCTCCAGCTATGGGTAAATAGCAGGACAGACTGGGTTTTATAGCCTTGGATGGCAACTGGTCTAGGAGAAGGAAAAAAACTCTGAATTCAAAACCTGCAGAGGGTCGTTTAGGGACCTTGTGGCACGTAGTGCACCAGGTCTCTGTAATCTGCCCTTCAAAAAGTGTGGATGGTCCTGCACGAAACCTTCACCACTATAATCAAATCTCATGTGCTATACATGCGGGTTTGGGGACCGCTTGTGAATTCCAAATTCCCATGAAACTCCAATATTGGAGCCGGCTCAACCCACCTCGGGTGAATGCCGTTACAAGAACAAGAGAGAGAACCTCAAGATTGGAGCACCAGTGATGCTGCTAAGAAATCTGGATCCACCGAAGCATTGCAATGGCACACTACTTACAATTAAGATGAGGTCAACAGTCGACAATTCTGACTGTTAAAGCAAGCGATGAGGCTGTATTTATTTCTAAAATCTCACTTATTCCCTCGGACATGCCTTTCCAGTTCAAGCGGCTGCAATTTCCGGGGAAATTTAGTTTTGCAATCAGCAATGACAAAGCTCAGGAGCGGTTCTTGGATGAGGTAGGCCTTAACCTTGCAGAACCGGTTTTCTGCCATGGCCAACATTATGTCGGATGTTCCAGAGTCAGCAATCCCAATCATTTGCTTGTTTTTACTTAACACGGAAAGACCAAATGTGTTGTTTATAAAGAGAATTAGCAAATTTGATAAGAAACATCCTATCATCTGGTGTTTATGATTTAACTGACAGTCTTGTAAATCTTTTGTTAATCTATATGTTATTTTATTTCTAAATCTATATATAAATCTATTTGCAAGTTTGTGAATTTATATGTCTGTATATTTATACCGCTATTGTAAATATATAACACTGGTCCTCTCTGTGAACGAACAAAAGCCCATCACAGTGATACTTTGAATTGTCACTTCCGGAAAAACGAGGAAAGAATATGTGAACGGGAACTGGGGATAACATCCGCTTACCCGGGAATTACCAGGTACGTCAATATATATATATATATATATATATATATATATATATATAGTTAAATTCCCAGATGAATTCTGTGGACAAGACAGATTGGTATCAAATGACAATTGGAAAAATATCATACATTTTGCCGACGCGTTTCGTCTTCCGACTTTTTCAAGGCAAAACTGAAATCGAAATGTTTTTGTTGTTATAGTTACATTAAAATTCAAAATTAAAAAGATAGACGCTTGTGTCTAAGCCTTTTTTCTGGTTAATGTAAATTACCTTTATAGTAAGGGATTATTATATATTAATCCATTTCTCTCACGCACACACACACATATATATATAATATAATCTATAAATACAGTGGAACCTCGGTTCACGAATTCGTTCCTGAAAGCCGTTCGTAACACAAAATTCTCGTAAACCGAAATTATGTTTCCAACAGGAATCAATGTAGAGAAAAAAATATCTTGATGAATCACTAATATATTTTCGACTAATATCTGTCTAAATTGTGAATGCGGACATGAGTGTTCCTTTAAATGATCTGAGATTAAATTATGATAGTTCAAGGGAAACGAAAGCCTTTTCGTCATCGCCATTGTTGTAAAACCAACATATGTATTAACATTTTTATCAGAGATGGAATATCCCAAAGAACATTGAAATTGATATACGATGTTGGCCTTTTGTAAGACGCGAGTTGAAGAAGGATTGTTATGGATGATGAGGTTGGTTGTATTAAATTTAGTATGGTATATAATTAATTTTATTTCTTTTTTACTTCGATATGTAAGGGATATATTAGTGTTTATGAGTCTTTTGAGAATTTTTTCCTCCTGCTTTCATTCTTATTTATGTTAATATTCCCAATAGCCCGTCTAATTTGTTCATCAACTATGTGATTAAGGATGTCATTATAAATGAGGGTTGCTTTAATATTTTTTTTATTCAGAAAATCTTGAAGAGTTTACTTTTGTACGGCTTATTAATTTTCGTATAATAGGTATTTTGTAATAGTTAAGACATTCATATTTATAGTTGAGAGTGTACGTGTTTATACTAGTTGTTTTTATTTATATAGGGTGGTAGTAAATGTATCATTATTAGTATCTAACAATGCATCAAATGGGATTTTATACTAGTTGTTAAGTTCGGATGTGAAATTAAGTACGGAGTTTTCTTTTTTTTTTTTTGGAAAGATTTTATAGCACACGTATTTCGTTTATGTTTTTGACTAAAATGATGATGTCATCAACAAATCTTAGATAAATAGAGATTTTTTTTTGTGGTACTAAGTACGTTGTTTAGTCATGTAGAAGTTGCTAAAATATTAATCCAAGAACAGAAGCCATAAACACGTACGTATATGTTATTTTGACGGTCATAGAAAGGAACATAATACCTCTAAATTATTTAACCAAACATGCTTATATATATATATATATATATATATATATATCTTCATGAGATCGCTAAAAAAAAAAAAAAAAAGAGCATAGCATGATGAAAAAAGACGCCAAACTTGACGAAAACAAAATTTTAGCGTCTAAATGTTTGTTATTATTAAGAGGAAAGATCAAAGTATTTCTTTTAATTATTTTTTTTAAATTTTCCTTCTTTTTCCAAATTTTGATTTAAAAAAAAAAAAAAAAAAAAAAAAAACTTTCTCTTTGTGTCACCGGAACTAGTAAAATAACAAAATTTTAGCGCATTTTTTTTTTTTTCTGTATGACACATTAATTTTGAAAATCTTGCAAAAATAAAAAATAATTGTCGGATTTTAATGAAACTTTCACAAACTATACGCAAATGATGGAACTTATTATAAATATGTTTTTCTTTTTTAAAGCTATGGCAAACATTTTTTTTTCATATATATTAAAACATAACTAATTGTACGAAAGCTCTATAATTTCAATTTTGGGAAGATTAATGATTATATTAGTTAAAAGCACAAGGCTTCGAGGAAACCAAATCATTTCTTTTTTTTTATTTTTTTTTAATTGGACCACCTCTACTTGAAAATCATCTCTGAATTGTAACATACAAAATTCAATAAAACAAAAATATTATTTAATTTCAAAAGCTTTTAATTTCTTTTATTTATTTTAATAAAAATGGACAATATTCAATATTGTCTGAAAGCAAAAAGATATTTCGATGAAAAATGAATTTTTAAAACAATTATTTGTTATTTCTGAAATATTTTATTATTTTTACATTATGTTGTTAATTCTTCTAAAATTAGGGAAAAGTTTGTAGAATTTAACGAATGTTGTTATTAAGTAGATATATATTTACAGATTAGAATTTCCAAAGCTTCTTAAAAACTAACGAACACCAGTATATAAAAAATATAATTTGTGTCAATAATAAGATTGTAAATCAAATCTACGGAAGACCGGAAGTATCATGCGTGCAATAAAAAGAAAAAAAACGTCACGTGGATTGAGTTTCTGTCTAGTATTTAACTTAAATACTGAATTTTTAATGCAATTATTTGTTATTCCTTTAATTATAGTAGATTTTTACATTTAAGTTGTTAAAATATTATAAAATTAGTTAAAAGCCACATTCAGTTTCGTAAATGTCCTTTTGAGATATAGATTTATTTTTGCGAAACACGTGTGGAGAAGTTAATTTGATTTTTCAACTGAGAAGGGTTCCTACTAGTATCAGTATCATCTTATGAAATTTAAATTTGTATTTTAAGTACACTTCTGATAAAATTTCATAAGAACGGTAACTATAAATTAATTAGATACCTTTTTTATAAAATTTAATCTCGCTCTCAACAGTCTTATTTTAATTTCTTTATAATATATTTTCCATAAAGCATCGTAAACGTAAAGGTGAAAGCTAAGTACAAAAAAAAAAAAAAATTAAAAATTAGAGCGCTGACAGTTTTCCTTAAAAATGACGAGGTAACTTCACATCTCTCCTGTAGGAAGGAATTATCTTCACGTAAGCTATAAAAACGTCATGAATGTCTTTCGTCACCTTGTCAAGTGACGCGAAAGGTTATGACTTTATTTTCAAACTACGTTTTTTCGGCGCAGAAACTAAGTTAAGCTTGGTTCAAAATATTTTAAATAAACATTATAATTTTTGATTTTTTTTTTAAATAAGTTTTGAAAAAATTATAATTTATTTTTAAAAGAATTTCAAACTGAGATTTTCATTTTTTTTATAAATTGGAAAAAAATGGCTGACACGATCGATTATCTGTTAATTTTGCTGACTAAAAAAAAAAAAGATTTTTAACGAAAATTTTAGACGTGCTAGAAACGATTAAAAATATTTAAAAAAAATACCCACAAAAACTTTCATCTTTCCTCTTAATAATATTATAAACATTTAGATGATAAAGTTTTGTTTTCGATAAGTGGCGTCTTTTTCTTCATGCTACTCTTTTTAGCGATCTCATGAAGCGATCTACACACACACACACATATATAAGAGAGAGAGAGCGAGGGGTAAATGGTCGCTATTTTATATTTTTCATTTCACGCATTTTTGTTTTTGACGACTGCACAATATAATAGAGTCAGTTGGGCACACTCTGTAAGAAAAAGATCACCATGACGCAATTCACTTCGCTAGAAATTTGGAAACTATACCGCTTGACATTCGCGCCGGAAGCTCCAATACGAACATTTCAAAGTGTTTGAGGGTCAATCTGAGGGCAGTGCTGAGGATTCGGAAAGAGTCGGATGAATCTAATGGCGATTACGAAGGTGTTTGGAATGTTCACTGGTGAGGTCTCCATTCATTTTCCCCATAGGGTCTCAGACCCAACACGAAAGCCTACATCAAGTTCTTTGAAGAGTAAGGGCTACCCTGGGTCAAGAGGGCTACTGCAGGAAAACCCTATGTCTGGCAACAGGACTCATGCACCATGCCACAAAGCAGTAGAACCCAATCATGGCTATCAGACATATTAGGCGACCACATCACACCTTACATCTGGCTACCTACTTCCCCAGTTTGCAACCCCCTTGATTATATCTTGGGTGCAGTTGAGCAAAAGACCAACAAATCTTGTAACACCAAAGATGAACTGAAGGCAAGGATTATGGCAGTATTCACCAAGTTAAATAAGGAGACCATCCAGAAGAGCTGCAAGAGATTCCAAAGTCGTTTGGAGGCTGTGGTTGAAGGCAATGGCGATTTTATTGAATAAATTTACACTTATTATTTCAAAATATTTTTGTGCAATTTTGGTAAATACATCTGTTAAAATAGATGTCAGTGTTATTTATATATATATATATATATATATATATATATATATATATATATATATACGCACATTGTGTGAGAGTATGAAACAGAGTAATAGATACTTTTTTTTCTTTTTTTTTTTTTTACAATGATGTATGTTCACACAAGACCTAAGAGCCACTTGAAAGATAGAGGGTTAGAGTAAAAGGCATAGTTGCTTATAGGGATATGTCGGAAAGATAAGGTTAACCCTAGACCAGAACAGATTAAGATTGTAGTAATCGGGGACGCATCCTCTTGGGAAACAGTTCCACAAAGCAGCGGTTCTTGTGAAGAAGCTGCTCGAGTGGAACTGACATCTCATTAATGGAATACAAAGGGAATGAGAGTAGTATCATTAAATTTTTATGACACGGGGCGCGTTTTGTAGGTCTCTCTAAAGAGAATGTGGTATTATGGTGTGTGAAGGATTGATTGGTGACGGACGAGTTCTTGTGGTTAATGTGGAAATTGTAATGTATGAATGGGTCGTGAATCGGATTAGCTAGGTATAGCATAGTTAGTTAAGACCAGCCTCACCCCTCCCCTTTTTCGGCCTTGTGCCACAATTGTAATTTTTTTTTACAATGAATATTTAGAACTAGTGGAACGAAGGAACGTAGTTCATCTGAGTACTATTCATGGAAATAGCTATAGATCAGTGAAAGCTTTGCGATATTTATTGTGTGAGAAAGAGGTTTTAGGGTGGAAAATAATCACCAACAAGGACGCGTAGACGCTTTTGGACTATATTGAAAGTGGCAAGTGCAGATTGGGAAGCCCCTGACCATATATGGCAGCAGCACTCCATTTTCAGCCTGACCTGGCTCTTGTAAAGGTGGAGGATAGCACGAGGAGTCAGGTACTTACTGGAGCGGTACAGGGAACCGTCTATTTTTCCAGCATCTTTAGCGATGGATCGTATTTACCAGTTCCACTTGAGGTCGCTCAAGGTACTTTCCTGAGAGAACACACGTTTAACGCAATAGGTGAAAGTTCACGGCCCGTTTGGTGATGATGAATCGTCACCAGTTTAGTTTTCGCGGCATTAACTGTGACTAACCACTTTTCACGATAGGAAAGGGAATATATCAGCTAAAATGTGGATACTAAAACAACTAAGATGAGTATAATTGCCTATCAAACTGCTATTCACCGAGAGAAGAAAAATTAACTATACTGATAAACACAAATAGATTTTCCATGAATTACTATATTCTCAATTCTATCCTCACAGAAACACGCACACGCAGATAGACACACACACAAGATGGACTAAGCCACCTTGTAATCGCATTGATACACAAGGTGAGGCAAAAGTCGCGCACCATAGGGATAATTTATTAAGAGTATAATTAGACATGAACATCTTATTTATTAGTTATTTAATTGTTATATGTCCTGTTCAAAATGTCCTCCTTTTTCAAAACACATTTCAATTTCGTGCCTGCATAATTCATTAACATGTCGGAGATTTTCGTCTGTCGTTTTACTATATTTATAGTTAACATTTAACCTTTAGCACTCTGCGTTATTCACATGTATTACTTCCCATTCTACTACATATTTTTTTCTGTAGATCTTGTTGATTTTACTAAAGATCATTTTTGCTGTTGTCATAGCAGGATATGAAAACACAACCATGAAATTTAAACACACTACTTTTCAGTAATAAGAGTCACCTACATTGGCAGGACAAACGTTTTGCTTGATAAAAAAAAGTTGACTTCAGACTACCAAAGGTAAATTCCTCAATATTTATTGGGTGCATTTGATAAACAACTCTTCGACCTATCTATTAACCCTTATCATGCGCGATTTGTGCCTCACCCTGTATATAACTTTTATCATGAGATAAGAAACCATGCCCAGTAGAAGATTTCATGTCCACAGTCAAGAAGAGAAAATTGAAATCGTGTGGCTACTCAATATTTTGTTTTCCTTTTCGGCTTTATATATCTGGAATTAAAACAAATACCAATACGCACACACACGTATTTTCACTCACTCACTCTCTCATATAAGTGAACATTGAAGTCAACACCCAGCAGCGACAATCTGTTTCATGCTTAAACGCAATCGTCAGGCCAAATTAACAAACTACGAACGCACACATAAACACAAGTAAGCATAATAACAACAACCAACAATATAATAATCAATAATAAATAATAATAAAATTAACAAACACTATAAAATAGCTACAAAACTGCACTCGGATTCACAATTATTTCTGCTCAGTAGCCCCTAAAATAATTTGAGACATAACTGTTACCACCCACACAAATAACCATTAGAATAATACAATAGGCCTACCCATAATGCATCACTGACCAGTATATATAAATAGTCGAACAAAAGCACAACGCACATGGCCTGACGATTGCGTTTAAGCATGAAAGACAGTACCTCTCAGTGTTGACAGGTGTTCACATTTATATTTACATACGCTCTATCCCTGATATTGAGTACTTTAACTCCAATATATATATATATATATATATATATATATATATATATATATATATATATATATTATACAAATCGATAAATCGACTTCAGAAAGCCATGGTAATATTTTATTTCAAAAACCGATAAAATTCAATTTCGCTTCGTCAGACCTAACGGTTTCAAAATAATGAATGAAGCGATTTTGCGAAATAAAATATTACCATGGCTTTCTGAAGCCTCCGATTTGTTAATTAATTATTACTTGCTCTCTTTATTACATTGAGCTCTCGGGATTTATATCTTCCCTGGAATTATCCATACGGATTATCAATTAACTTTATACACGAATGATGCCTTTCAGAAACTGACCAGAGAGATAGGAAGATATCTTCCGAAACAAAGTAAAATGTTTTAAGCCGCTATGTAATGTCTAATCGCCTATATGGCATTCGATGCTGGACAATCATTTCACTAATGAAGACGACATCTGAAGCGACAAACACATGGTTCCAGTGACAGATACTGAAAATACCATGAACACAACATGTAAGCAATGAGGAAGTTTTATGAAAAATAAGAATTAAAAGAACATTTACATTACAATCAGATAGAGATGGGTGTAATTTCTGGGACACAATTAGAAAAAACTTCTCGACTACTTTGTAATATGTGATCTCGTATAATCTTTCTCGAAGTATTTTAAAAATATAATGTCAAATTATTTCGTATAATAATGTGATTTTATTTTATTATCATCTCTAATCTTAATTTTAAACTTCTTCACAAAAATAGTTTAAAATTTAATTAAATTCAATATTTTGTGAAATAATTTTATATTAATTTTTATTTAAGACTTCTAGGGAATATTTTAAAATATATAATTTAACGAAACAGTTAATAGTTTTACTTTGAATGCTGGACACATGAAGAAGAGACTTGAGTAGGTACATCCACTCAATTTAGTGCCTTTTTTATCATTCTGTCGTATTTTTTCAGCGAGAAAATGGAGGTACCTAGACTTAAGGCACATAAAATTATGATTCTACCGATGAATGCCTAGAATACCATCAACTAAACATGTGAGCAACGACAAAGTTTTAGAGAAAATGAAAACGATACTTATACGAATTTCTGGGATGAGAAGTTATCATTATTTACACAATTTATATTCGGACTATTGTCTTCATCTTTATTGTTGCTGTCACAACATTTCAGCCGTTATACGCTCCGAACTTCTTCAGGTGTATATCGATGTGAGTAACCTAGAGGAATTTTTTTAACTGAACCCTTTATTCAATCTACGGGGGTTGACTGCTTTCATTCCACTGCCCATGTCTCGGGATATCGTCTAGTTCTTATTTTTAGTACTACTCCGTTACTTCACGTCCGTTTTCACCGAGTCCAAGTAAGACACTGGTCCGGCCTAGTTAAAATCAGTACAAACTAATTTCTATAACGTATCATCATCAGAGCTGTTTCTAGTCCTGGGTATAACGATAAACTACACCCGGCAGCAAGAAGGAGCGTGGAACCACCTCTTAATTGTTGTTGTTCCCATGTACCCATGGTGGTAGCACCTGTTAGGGTCCCAGCTATGGGCAAATAGTGAACCCCCAAACAAAAACAAAATAATCGAAGTATAAAAATACATTTTTATATAAAAGAAATACCAGTAATACATATTTATAGTAAAATTACCAACAACACCTATTTATAGTATATATATATATATATATATATATATAGTTGAAGCCATAAAATTTTGTTCAAAATATTTAGATTTCAGCATTACATATCCCACAGAGGTTGATATGCGGCTAAACAAAATCAACCAGTTAACAATCAGAGCTCTTTCCACTTGAAAGCACACTGCAAGTCAGTATAATTTTGCAACTTTGCCTCTTACCAGTCCTTTCCAAACCTCCCTGTCCTATTGCTAACACACGAAACTGCTGCAGTTCTTCCAAGATCTTCGATGTTTTTACGGGGAATTATGGAATTTTATTGATAGTTCTTTTAATGTCGTTGTTCAATGCGTCGAAGATGGTTGTTCGCCCAATGCCAGTGAACGTTATTCATACCTTTTTTTATTTATAAATTGATTTTCTAAGCGTAGCTTAGATGTGGCACAAGGCCGAAAGTATGGAGCACCCAATGAGGATCGAATTCACTACTTAGTTGTAATTGATTTAGCGGGAGAAACTTGCTAACCATTACACTACGTCGAAGTGACCAGTTTTTCTAAGCGTAACTTAGATGTGACACAAGTAAGAAAATGTGGAGCACCCAATGAGGATCGAAATCATTACTCAGTCGTAACTGATCCACTAAGACAAGCTTGTTGACCATTACACCGTATCGAGGTGCCCAGATGTTCTAAGCTTAGATGATGCGCAAGGACCAAGACCAAAAGTATGGAGCACCCAATGAGGATCGAAATCATGACTCAGTCGTAATTGACCCAGCAAGACAAGCATGCTGACCATTACACCACGTTAAAGTATCCATTTTCTTTAAACGTAGCTTAGATGTGGCACAAGGCCGAAAGTGTGGAGCACCCAATAAGGATAGAACTCACTACTCTTAATTGATCTAGCAATACCCAAATTTGTTATCATATAAGTTTTTAAAAAAATTATTAAATCATTTTTTTTAGAAACTAAATTAATCTATTAAATAATCGATTTTATTTAGAAACCGCGTGAACTTTCCTTCCATTCAGATGTAGGCATCCGTTTATCTCGCAAGATAAAATGTAGCATCCTGTTTGTTCAACAATTCAGTCCTTTGGTGGTGAAACTGGAGTGACTTCTCCAGGAGGCAAGCCTGGGTGATGGTATATGGAGGCTGTGCATTGCCCAGTCTACATAGCCCCACTCTCAGCCGTATTGACAAGATCCAAATTTGGGGACGGCTTGTGTTCAGGAGTTTCCGGAAAGTTATCATTGTTTAGAGTCAACCGCCTTCGGGGCTCCACTCCGGCTTTTCTGTCTGGATTTACTTCCATTGCTTTTTCCGTGTTTTGGATATGACCACAAGGCAGCAGAGGTTGTCGAAATCCATCTACCCGAAGCAGCTGGTTATGAGGTGCGCCAGTCTTCACCCATTCTCCGGCTTGGAGCTGGACTTATTGGAGACGTATGTCACAGAAGCATTTTATAGACAGTGATAGCTTGTACCTACTATCTGGAGACGTATGACAGAAGTATTTTATAGACAGTGATAGCTTGTACCTACTATCTGGAGACGTATGACACAGAAGCATTTTATAGACAGTGATAGCTTGTACCTACTATCTGGAGACGTATGTCACAGAAGCATTTTATAGACAGTGATAGCTTGTACCTACTATCTGGAGACGTATGACACAGAAGCATTTTATAGACAGTGATAGCTTGTACCTACTATCTGGAGACGTATGTCACAGAAGCATTTTATAGACAGTGATAGCTTGTACCTACTATCGCATATAAACATTTATATATATCTGTCTATATTTCTGAGATGAGGTATTATGTACATTATTTACATTATTCGGACTATTGTCCTTATCTTTGTCGCTATATTTATTACAACGTTTCGGCCGTTGTACGCTCCGGCCTTCTTCAGGTGGTTGGAATGTCGAACTGAAACCTTTATTTCGCTCACTGGGGTAGACTGTTCTAGTTCCACGTGCCATGTTTGATGGATGTCAGTTATCTCCTGTTAATTTCCCTCTGAAAGTACTCCACTGCCTTAACCGGGTATTGAACTCACTCTTTGGGTCCTGTTACTGGATCAAACCAACGCCTTTATCCACTGTGCCATTTGTCCTTGAGGATATATATATTACGTGTTTTAAAATCAGATAGATCTCGTTGAAATAAGCAGAAAAGCTTACTATAATTCATGGACCCTCAATATTTTTAAAAATGAATTTTGATTTTTTTGTATTCTTATAGATGTGCCAATTTTTGTAAATACGGACGTCCATACACGATATTATCGGGATATATGAGCGGTAACTATAGTCAGTTTAAAATTTATTGGTAATTTTCTCACATTTTCTCAACAAGCGTCTTCCTAAGACTATAAAGCCAAAGTACCTAAAATGCAATAAAATTTTAGATTAGATTAGATTTTCCTAAATTGTAAAGATTACTGGGTAGTTCAAAAATTATATGAGAAAGCATGAATCTTATATCCGTCAAGTAATGGTTACCGTAATTGCCCCACTTCGAAAAAAATTCCCAAATACAGGGTGACCCCCCCCCAAAAAAAAAAACGGGAATTTTTGAAGTGCGTATTGCCAGACATAAGCAAGTGGCAACACTGCAAGACAGTGACGTTGAGCAAGTAAACATTTCGCCATTTAGAATTCAAGATAAAATTCACAGTATTCCAGCTGAGATGTTGCAGCAGTCAATGAGGAATCTCAACAGCAGATTTCAAGAATGCATTCGTACAGGAGGACGCCATCTACAGGACGTAATTTTTAAAAAATGAAAATTCCTTCATTGTTTCTTAAATGGCATGTTTTAAGGTTTTAATTACTATGAATAAAATATCTTTCTTCCATCACTCTTGGTTTTATTGGATTGTTAAATAGTTCCCGGTTTTTTTTAGGTCACCCTATATAAGTATCAAGAAAGAGTTGTCAGCATCTCATAAAACACCCACCTCTGTGTCAAAAATTGCTTTTCTACTTTAAAAAAAAAAAAAAAAGAAAAAGTAATATCTGTTTCAAATCAGATTAAAAGTTTAAATCTGTTAATCTTCCTCAAATAAAATTTTAGAAAAGCATTTTATTTTTGAAAGATTTTTTAATAAATGAAATTACGTTGTGTTGACAGATTTGTAAATATAGCTAAAAACGACTGAGAACAGCAAATTAGCGATTAAAAAACATTCCAATGAATTTAAATTCGTTTTAAAATACAGTAAAGTATTTTTGCTAATTTGAAATATTAAATCTATTAGCGTGAAATTAAAACTAAAATAAAAGCTTCAAGAAAAGATCTTCCATTTTTTAAATTCATTTTAAACCTTGAGATATATATATTATAAATATATATATATATATATATATATATATATATATATATATATATATATATATATAAAATGGTGTGTGTATGTATTTTAATCACCTCACCAAAATAATGAATGTTAGGATGAGGGATGATGAGGAAACCTTTCTGCTCTCGACAAAATGAATAAACCTGAAAAGCTGAGAGGGAAGGCAAGGCTTTCTGATAGTTAATTGAGGTGACGTCCAAATCTATCATCTGTCAGACAGTCACCAGCTGCGGCGATTTCACACCCAGACAAACAAGCTGACAGGGAGTAAGGAACGGGCGAATAAGCGAGTGGGTCAAAAACATTTTGCAATATTACGTGTAGATTTTAGATGTTTCTGGGGGTCTACAAAATGCAAAAGAGGAGGGGGAGGGAGGGAGAGACAGAGTAATCAAGGCAGACTCGAGAGATTTGTTCACGCTGCAAGGCAGAGACTTAAAATCATTAAAACAAAGGAGGAGATCGAGGGATGATAAAAGAAGAGGGAAAGACGATACGATACATGAAGATGTGTCAAATCTGCGTCCAGAGAGAGAGAGAGAGAGAGAGAGAGAGCGGGTAATGGTTTGAATTGGTAATGATCAGAAGGAACCAACAGAAAATATACAGATTCTATATAAGGAAGAGAATCATTTTATTTATATATAAAACATGCAAAGAGAGAGTGAGTGGGAGTGGTAAGTAGAGTGGGAGCCGTGCTCTGAAGACATGCAAATTGAAAGAGTGGGGCGAGAGGGAGTCAAGCGCCTGAAGTCACGCAACGAGAGAAAAGGAAGGAGTTACGGGTACAAAGACACGCAAAAAGGAAGCGAGAGGGAAAGAGGCACGCGATCGAAAACACGCAAAATGGGAAGAGAGAGAGAGAGTGTCGCGCACCCAGAGACACGCAAAATGGGAAGAGAGAGAGAGAGAGAGAGAGTGTCGCGCGCCCAGAGACACGCAAAATGGGAAGAGAGAGAGAGTGTGTGTGTGTCGCGCGCCCAGAGACACGCAAAATGGGAAGAGAGAGAGAGAGTGTGTGTCGCGCGCCCAGAGACACGCAAAATGGGAGAGAGAGAGAGAGTGTGTGTCGCGCCCCAGAGACACGCAAAATGGGGAAAAGAGAGAGAGAAAGAGTCGCGCGCCCAGAGACACGCAAAATGGGAAGAGAGAGAGAGGGTCAGGGCGACCAGAGACACGCAAAATGGGAAAGAGAGAGAGAAAGAGTCGCGCGCCCAGAGACACGCAAAATGGGAAGAGAGAGAGAGGGAGTCGCGCGCTCAAAGACAAGCAAAATTGGAAGAGAGAGAATCGTAAACCGAATAAACGAAAAAGGAAGAGAAATTCGCCCACCCGAAAAAAAAAAAAAAGAGAACGAGTCGCATGGCCGAAGACACGAAAAAAGACAGAGGATATGAGGAACTGTCACCCACCTGGAAACACGCAGGGAGATAGAGAGAAGTGGGTCAAACCGTTGTGTAGCCACCCTTTTTTTATTTTTTTTTTTTATTTATTTAAGTGCACTACTGACCACCTCAATTCCTGGGTACGATGATAAACTACATCCAGCAGCAAGCTGATCGGGAAATTGAAAATTTTGAGGAACTTGGAACCGTCTCTTAATTGTTGTTGTTCCTTAGAGTGGTAGCACCTGTTAGGGGGTCCCAGCTATGGGAAAATAGTGACCTCCCCCCCTAAACAAAAACACTATGAAAGTATAAAAATATATTTTAATAGTAAAAAGACATTTAGGTGCAGCCATAAAATTGTATTTAGATTTCGGCATTAGATAACCCATAGTAGTTGATATGCTGCTAAACAAAATCAACCAAATTAACCATCTCGCAAATGCAGTGTGCATCTGATTCCTTGGTGTTCAGCTTGGATACTACAGCCTAAATGACCTGGACTATGCAAACACCATGACACTGTTCAGTTACTCATGTTGGAGGGGGTGTTTCAAATGTTCAACATGGAGGCGTCAACCGATTGAATACCAAGCTGATGCACATAGAAGATTGCATATATACTTTTGTATACTTGCACTCAGAAATTTCCAACACTCGTGGCCTCCTCAGGCAGCAGGTTTCATGAGAGGCATCTGGAGACTATTTTGGTGGTGTCACGACACCTCCTGACACACCAAGCCATGAGTTTAGAACGTCACATCCTCTCCGTGCTATTGGCACCAAAAATTTTTGTTTTACTAATGTTCACTGAATACAAGGCCCAAGAGCCGCTTAAGGTAGAGTATTATTGTGTGGTGTTGTATTAGCATAAGAAAGGACAAAAAGTGAATTTCTTGGAGCTATGCAGGAAAGATAACAGCTAATTCTAGATCTGAAGAAGTCAAGATTTAATTACCAGAAACCCAATCCTAAACAGGAAACAAGGGATAAACCTCTACTCCTGTTAAAAAAAAAAAAAAAAAACAAAAAAAAAAAAAAAAAAAAAAACAAAAAAAAAAAAACGGAGGAGTGAGAACCAGATGATAGGCAAACTTATCTACTCCTATTGGTGGAGGATAGAAAAAGAAATAAAATAAATAATTAGTAAATAAAATTTCCGGATTCAGCCACAGATGTTAGAAGTATAGAGTTGAAGTAAACTTTGGAAGGTACTCGAAATAATTAGTGAATAACATTCGAGAGTTCAGTCAGAGACATTAGAAGTATAGTATGGAAGTAGACTCTAGAAGGAACTGGAAACCTAACCCTAAATAGGAACCAAGGGAGAAAATTCTAGAAGTAGGGAGCTGGGGCGTGACCCTAAAAAGAATCAGAAACCCGATCCCAAGCATAAAAAAGTCAATTAATATAAAATAAGATTAAGGCGATTATCTCTGAGTATATGCATTAAGGTGGAGAGGGATGGACTTCGCCAGGTTAAAATGTCCAAGATATGCCACATGATGAGCACACCAAGAAACTAGGCTCTGGCACACCACATTGGCACCCCAACCACTCCTTC
This sequence comes from Acanthosepion pharaonis, assembly GCA_903632075.3. NCBI lineage: Eukaryota > Metazoa > Mollusca > Cephalopoda > Sepiida > Sepiidae > Acanthosepion > Acanthosepion pharaonis. Next base: position 426,813 of record CAHIKZ030003920.1, on the reverse strand, counting down.
CGGGGTTAAGGGCAAAAGAAGAAAATAGAAAACATATTTTCTTTCAAGTTTTAACTTAAGTTCAAATATACTCTATCAAAATAAAATATAGGTACAAATAATCCAAATTTTGGAACAATTGAGGGGGTGCAATCGTCAAATTTTGTGTCCAATGAGGTTCTCCTCTGGAGGACCAGCCAGCCAGCCAGCCAGCCTCTGAACCTCACAATTAACCACGCAGCTGCTGGAAGGACATTGTCTGTCAAGACCTCCAAGAGATTAATCTGGCACTGGAAGATGTTCTGACACTCTGCCAAGACCATGAAAGCTGAAGGGACAAGGTGGCTCTCATAAGCTCAACGCCTTCATGGCACGAGATTTAGCAACAACAGAAGACTGCCTCATAACCGCTCTCTGTAATAAGGCATTAAAAAAAATTATGGATTTTTGGTGGAAGGCTCAGCCTTTACATCCATGTTACCAACAGCATAAAATAGGATTCAATATAATATATAATACTGCACTATATAAAATTAAAATATAATAAAGAATATATATTAACTTCATTTTGACCCAAAATCCTATCTAAAATCTCCCATAAAAATGTTCTCATGAGATTTATTTTTGGCATAAAATAAAAATATTGATCATTGCAAACAAAATCCCAAAGATAATTTACATTATTTACAATAATTTACAAGAAATCAATGTTTTAACATATGCTATCATTAATATTATTCAAACCTATCAGAAAGACCCCTTTCTTTTGGCAATCAGTCTATCACATGTAAATTTCATTAATAAATTATAGCAGGAGAGATAACTTAAGAATTAAGAGAATTTGTTCTTATTTTTACTGAGAGGAAAAAAAAAGGTTAAATTTATTAAAAGAAACTAAAAAAAAAAATATCAAAGTGGGGTCTGGATATTTTGTTGCCTTTCCTTGGCTTAAAGAAAGCAGCAATGCTCCAAATAAAGAATCTTGTCTGGGAATAATAATTAGACAACCAGTGCACTATTTTTAGCCTGGATTGGCACCTATCCAAGAGTAAAATATTTTCAATGTCTATTGCTACCAGCTGCTCACAAAGAAAAACAAAGCAAGCTTAATTCCTATTTTATGGTTAAAATTTGTAAAAAATTGTAATGTTTTTGCAATACATTTATACTTTCATCAAATTCTCAGTTTAAACTTTACTTTTAAAATATTTGCTACATTTTTTTTTCATTTCAGTATTAAAGCAACAGAAATGTTATTCTACCAACAAATGCTAAAATACCATGGATCGAACATGCGAGCAATGAAGAAGTTTTAAGGAAAACAGGAACTACAAAAACTTATACTTACAATCAGAAAGACATCATGAGGAAAGAGTACCAAGAAAATTTAACACTCATAGGATATAATGAAAACAAGAGAAGCTGGAGGAAGCAGCAAGTAATCTACCTAATGAGTTTATGTAAACAGATGACAGAACAAGTACATATGAGGAAAGAGAGCCTAGAGAATTTAATACTCACAGGATATATTGAAAGTAAGAGAAGCAGGGGAAACAATGAGTAACTTCATTGAGTTTAAGCAAATGGCTGGTGGAATAAGGAGAAAGAGGGATGGTAAAGAGGCAAAAGTTAGGAAGTTGTAGAGAGCCATGATTCCCTACATCCTGAAGGGACACGACACATAAAAGAAAGAAGAAAAGGTCATAGATTTGATTAGATTGATTTGTTTTCTATGACTTATCAACCCTTTGCAGATTAAAAGGCCACAAGAATATAAATCACACTGAATTTTAGATACTTTTTTTTTTTTAAATATTCTAATTTTCATATAAACTGGTGGGGTTTGAAGCCATATTCCACTTTATATAGCACTTAAAACTGAGCTATATATTTTAAATATAAAATACTACTTCATCTACCACTTTGTAAATTAAACATGTGGCAAAAAAATGAAACAAAAAACAATGATATAAACTAGGTTGGTGACTTACTGAAATAACTCAAGGGAACCAATCCAAATTGCATTCACCTTAGAAAAATTGTTTTATCTAATAAAAAAGTGCTTTAAAAAAATAAAATAAAATAAAAAGTTAAGAAGTTTGTCTGTCATAGAGTGTTTAATAAGTTCAGCCATACTACAAGTTCAAAACAAAAAAATGGTCTACTATTTACACCTTATATCAAACTTAGCTTGTTAAATTTTGCACTTAATTTTCAGTATGCGTAATCATCAACAGACTAATTATTTCAAACAAACATTCTTATCTTAATTATTACGATGTTATTATACACAACATTTCAACCAATGGATACCTGATGATATCCAATGGGTACTTGTCCGAAACTTTGTGTCAATAATAATATCTATAATAATTAATATGGAAACAATAGTTTGAAATAATTAAGGTATAAGCTTAATAAATATTTATGCAAAAGTGATATCACTACTGCAGAGAATTTAATCCTAAGTGCCCACTATTGAAATCTTATATCAGGCTTAAGTAAGTATTTCAATATATATACTGATGACAACTATTTACTCCAGTCGAAATGGTAAGTTTGATCAGTTCAATAAGGTCAAATAGGCAGCTGATCTCAAAAATGACCTTAAATCTGTTGTTAATTGGGGCAAGAAATGGCTTGTTAATTTTAATGCCTCTAAAATGAAACTACGCACTTTTGATTGTCTTAAAAAAAAAAACTTTCCTTCCGTCAGGATAGCTAATGCTAACCTCCAGGAGAGTGAGTCATTGTGTTTTCTCAGGCTAATGTTTTGCACTGACATGAAGTGGATCGATTACATTGAATCAGTTACTAGGTTTGCTACTAGGAAAATTGGTTCACTGTGCTGTGCTAGACAATTTTTTTCACCAGAATCTATCAAGTTTACCATTCGTCCATATTGATTCTACACCTTGTCTATAAGCCTCTGTGTTGAGTTTGAGGTCCTCACCAACAAATTTGGGAGTTCTTTAGAAATTCTTGATGAAAGAATCTGCAATGTTATACGCCCTGACTTGGCATCCCACTACCATAAGATAACTTCTCTGTGCCTTTTCTAAAAAGGTGATTGTTCTGATAAGCTTTCTTGTTTGATACCTTGACTTTATGAATTTAAGCTCAGTACTAGATTGGCAGCTAGGTCTCATCATTTTACAGTTGAAATGGCTAGATGTAACTGTAAGTTCTATTCTAGTAGTTTCTTCACTAGCACTTCTCATTTGTAGAACTCTCTTCTGGTCACTTGCTTTTCAGTCAACTTTGATCTTCAAAAAACTTAAATGAAATGTCTCCTTAATTCCTATTCTGGCATCTCTCCTCAATAATGCTTTGTTTCATATTCTATCACACTCAGTAACTCCTTGTGTTTTAGTGGCTTTATCGTCTTGCTTGGGGTGAAATGATTAAAACAAAAATAATCAACTTTGGGTATCTAGACCAGAGCAATAGTGAGCAGTTTTGATTGTCATTAGTCCAGGTGCTTGAAACACTTTTTTATCGAGTTCTTCCTGGAACAACAAAACTGGTAATGAAAATTGTTTATTAATACACTCTCGACAGTATTGGTTCCCAACCATTGTGGCACGCCTCATAGGTACGGCAGAAGAGGACAGTAGGTGAAGATGAATGATTGAAAGACAATCAAAGATTTAGAAACAGTTTCAAAAAATTCATATCCCGAAAAATAAACAGGATTTCAAAATTCCATACGTTTAGGTTTTATTACAATTTTAATCATCACTTTGTAAAACAATAAACATTGTTGAGAAGTGAAGGTAGTTAAAAGAGTAATGGTGTCAAAGGGAAAAAAAAACGTCCATTTGACTCACCGTATTTTTGCGACGACAAAGGTTTGCCAAAACATCCCTCTTCAACAAACTGGTAACCTCATGCAGTTACCAGTTCAACAACACCAACTTTGTTTAGCAAACAAAATCTATCTGGAAATCAGTGATAATAAAGCTCTATATCAGTTATCTGGACCATATTCCAAAGTGGGGTAATTTGCACCATTCACTCTCCAGATATGGTCCGCCATGCCAGATTTTCCACCTCACCTTTGGTTATAACTATGTTCCTCGAGTCTAAGGAAATGGTTAGTTTTCTCTCTGTACAGGGTGCGATGGGTAAATTTTCACCATTTTATATTTTTTAATTTCGTGCATGTGCATTGCTTGTTTTTGCTTTTGTCGACTTGCGCAGTATAGTAGGGTCAGTTGGGCAGCGTCTGTGAGAAAAAGAGAACCATCACGCAATTCAATCCACCAGAAATTTGGAAACGGCATGCTGTACTGCTTGGCATTCGCGCCGGAAGCTCCAATATGAACATTTCTGTGAGTTTGGGCGTCAAAATGAGGACAGTGCAGAGGATTCGAAAAGAGTCGGATACGGCAGCTCGGTAAACTCACTCTGATCGTTTTGATCAGAACTCCCAAATTTGTTGGTGAGGACTTCAAACTCAACACAGAGGTTTGCATTGTGCCTTGAGGGTATTTCTTGAGAAAAGAGATTTCCATTTGTTCCTGGCGAATTTTACTTGACGACGGCTGAAAGTTGATTGGCTGAAATGCTGTGTTAATGAACAAATATCCAAAGTGTGTAAACAATGTCGGATACAGCTGTGACTCCTCAAAATCAAAGGCAAAACTAAGATTACTAAATATGCACCTGTAACTTCAGAGAAAAGGGAAAAATACATCTTATCGCACTGTGAAGTACAACAAAGATAATTGATTCAAAATCTACCTCTCCCTTTTCTGTCTGAAATTCTGGAATGAGCAGTTATTGTTTACATTTGTACTAATGTTCCCATTTTTGTTGCTATTATGTTTCAGCCGTTGTACCCTCCGGCTTTGTTCAGGAATCTGCCAATCCGTGTAACTTCAAGGGAATTTTAAACTGAACTCTTATTTAATCTTCTATAGTGGATTGTTCCCGTTATACTTCTTTCTTAAATTGTCAATAGTTTTTTGTTGTTTTTTGCTAAGGAAACAGCCTTTCTTTTTACTTTATTTTTTGTATTTTCAGGTTGATGAAATTTTAAAAATCTGACCAACATTTTCAGAAGACACATGAGTCATATCACTGACTTGAATAGTTTATGCTTTCTTTGTCTCGGTGACTGATTATTTAAGGTGTCTATTTGAACACGCATTCGCATGCACCAATGTCTGCCTTTCCAATACATTTTGTTCAACAAAACTTCTATTTATGAGATCAGTGTTACAGTAAAAAAGGGTTTTATGTACACCAAACTGCTTCCTAAGAATTAAAGAGGCTATCAATTGGAGAATATATTTTGCCAAGTATGAAGCATATTTGAATAATAAAGGAAACGAGCTAATATTTACATCCCATAATAGTTTGCTTTATGCAATTTTATGTCAATATAAAACACACTAAATAAGAAATACCTTTTACTTTATCTTAATAAAGTCATTAAACTTCGCTGCAATATTTTTATTGTCTCATCTAAACTGTCTAAATTAGCTTTATCTTTAATACATAATTAACTGAATCTTCAGGTGTAACCAAAATTATAAAGATGCAAAAATGAATATATTATTCAGAGGGAGATGAAATTCCGGTTGGTCCTATTCGGGGGATTAATGCTTAACCTAGAAAATATTTAGTACTCATAAGGGTTATTTTTTCCTTTTCCTTTAATTTTTCCCTTTTTATTACATGTTTTTAACATCGGTCGTTGATAAGAAAAATTACCAACTTTTGTTTTATACTGCCGACGATTATTTTTCTGAAGAAGCGTCGGGCGAAAGGCGCCTTAAATCCACACATTTTTTTCTTAAACCAGAAACTTTTGTATCTATTTTAACAATAAATGGGAAATATGACCCTTATATTTAAATCAATTTTGACTTGGTGCGGTAGTAAAAAGAACCTGTTTATATATATATATATATATATATATATATATATATACCCATAGCTGGAGGGAGAAGAAGAGGATTCATACCTTTTCCAAGGGTATTAGCACATAAATGAATGTAATGGACTCGACTGGAATTCGAACTCGGCTCTCCGATTCCTCAATCCAAGCCGCTATCCATTACTGCACCGTGCCTTCTATGCCGTGCTATGGGTAAATAGCAGGACAGACTGGGTTCTATAGCCTTGGATGGCAACTGGTCTAGGAGAAGGAAAACTCTGAATTCAAAACCTGCGGAGGGTCGGTCGTTTGGGGACCTTGTGGCACTTAGTGCACCAGGTCTCTGTATTCGGCCCTTCAAAAAGTGTGAATGGCCCTGCACGAAACTTTCACCAGTATAATCAAATCTCATGTGCTGTTGTCGGGCTGTCGGTTTCCTGGGAACTGATCTGCTTGATCCTCATACGTGGAATTCGACAGGAGAGTCAAGTATATATATATATATATATATATATATATATATATATATATATATATATATATATATATATATACACTAATAACAATATATCACGATATATACGCAAACAAATATTAATAGAAATTTGTAAAAATGGTTAACGGCTCAGGAAATCAATGAAACGAGGTTGTTACATTCACTTCATGCAGATAATCTTTGAAAACGAAGAAATACATCTCTTCTACTCCACCACCTACGGATTAAATAATAGTCCAGACACGGCTCTTCAGCCTTGGTTGGCAACCAGTCTAGGAAAAGGACAAGAGGAGATGGCAGCTGGATCATATTGTTTACTCTTTTTGAACAAATTAGTCAAATTATGAGAATTTTAGTTTGTAAGGATTTTATAATTTACAAGAACTTTGGTTTAATAAAATAACCAAAAATTCAGTAAATATTTATCAAATTACCTACTTATATGTGCTGTGAAGAAAGCCTCTGACTTTTGCCTTGACAAAGATTTTCACTCTCAGTAAAATCTTAAATTCCAGAGTACAAAACCGTAACCTAAAACTTGGAATGCAAGCACACACTTAATTATGTACCTTGCAACAGTGACACTGTAAATTTATTTTTCATTAATAATAAATAAAATTATTTTATTTATAAACATTTATTAAATTATTAAAATATGTGGACCATGTATGAGGAAATCCTTAATTTTTACTTTTTTATAAAATTGGAATTGATTAGCCAATGTTTTGTCAACCATTCCAATAAACAATCTAATAAAAAATGTTTATTATTTTTCTTGGTAATTTTCAAGAACAAAGAAAATATATAAATTCACTTTTATATGTTTAGGTTTTATTAAAACTTTAAACATCGCTTTGGAAAACAATAAACATTGCCGAGGAGTGAAGGTAGTTAAAATAATAACGGCGTCAAGGGAAAAATCATCCTTTTGACACTTCGGGTAATTTTTTTTTTTTTTTTTGCGGAGCAGAAAGTTCCAGAATTGCCAAATATTTAATTTATATAAATTAAATAATTCAAATTATTTCTTTGCTTAGGCTTTTTAAAAGTTTGTATTAAAAATAATTTTTAAGGCTCACAAAAAATATAATGGATACAAGTCTAATTTTAATCTAAAATAAACATTATTTCTTGGTTTCAAACTGAAGTCTATTTTTGTTGTTAAAGAAGGAGAAGGAAAAGGAGAGGCGAGTTGAGGTGAAAGGAGGGGCAGGAAAAGCGAAAGAAGGGAGGAGAAGAAGAAGAAGGGAAAGAAGAAGAAGAAGAAGAAGAAGGGAAAGAAGAAGAAGAAGAAGAAGAAGGGAAGGAAGAAGAAGAAGAAGAAGGAAGAAGAAGAAGAAGAAGGGAAGGAAGAAGAAGAAGAAGAAGGGAAGGAAGAAGAAGAAGAAGAAGAAGGAGGGAAAGAAGAAGAAGAAGGAGGGAAGAGGAGGGAAAGAAGAAGAAGAAGGAGGGAAGAGGAGGGAAAGAAGAAGAAGAAGGAGGGAAGAGGAGGAAAAGAAGAAGAAGAAGGAGGGAAGAGGAGGGAAAGAAGAAGAAGAAGGAGGGAAGAGGAGGGAAAGAAGAAGAAGAAGGGGGAAGAGGAGGGAAAGAAGAAGAAGGAGGGAAGAAGGGAGGGAAAGAAGAAGAAGAAGAGGGAGGAGGCGGGAAAGAAGAAGAAGAAGGAGGGAAGAGGAGGGAAAGAAGAAGAAGGAGGGAAGAGGAGGGAAAGAAGAAGAAGGAGGGAAGAGGAGGGAAAGAAGAAGAAGGAGGGAAGAGGAGGGAAAGAAGAAGAATGATGGAAAGAGAAAGAACAACAACTGATGCTTCAACAAACAGCACTTTCATGGTTTCTGATCTTAACTCATTCTTGGTATTAACACGTACATGTCTTGGTGAATTAAGATGGACTACAATAAATATCCGGTTCAGTACCACAGATTTGCTTGACCTTAACCAACTGGGCATTTCTGTTCATGAGTGGGAGATCTCAAGGAGTTTCTTTTAAGTTTGATGTCACATCTACAGTTAGAATTAGTTACATTGGGGACACCTTTAATAGGAAATCCTCTGAGTAGACTTCGTTACCTCGCCTGAAGGTACCGTATATGCCGGCCTATTGGTCGCACCCATATTTTGGTATAGAATATTTTGAAAAATAAATGCACATCACCAAATAAAAAAAATAAAAATAAAATATATATATATATATATATATATATATATATATATATATATATAATAAATAAAAAAATTATAAACTTACCTTTTATGTGATATTCTCACTAACCATGAAGAAATACAGTGTTAGTGCAAATTAGACTACTGGTACTTTTTTTTTTAATAGAAGTGAGGTAAGGTTTCATTACGAGGACATGTTTTGGAAAAGAACAATTTTAGTACATTTCATCATGCATTTATTGAAAATTGTTTTAGCAGTTTTTCAGGGAGCAACATCTACACACGCAGTTAATTCATAATAGCTGCCAAAATCAACTGGTATCGGTGAACACTGGTATATATGGTAATTGGCAAAAAACCCCAGAAATATGGTACTTGTTGGTAAAAAAAAATGTTCTATACCATACATGTAGAAAAGCAAATACCTGTATATCAGCAAAAACATACACAAAGCAAGCAACAATATACTAGTCAAAGCCAGTATTTCTATAAAACAAGCAGTAAAGTATTGTGCAATTCCATAAATTTCTTTTTCCTGGGTGAATTTTTCAGGGATATTTTTATTGATATCATGTTTGTTCACTTCCAGGAGTCCTAGTTTCAGAGCTAAGCTCTATGAGTGTACTGATTCCTGGTGAAACCCACTTTTTTTGTGATCTTCATGTCCCTCTCATACATGATACTGCTGTATTAGACGCAGAGTAATTTTCTGGTGCATTTTTTTTTTGAAAAAATTCACATCCAATAGGCTGACAAATACAGTAATTCTATCTACCTCCCTCCTGCAAGTTTATTTGCTGCTTTTATCAAAACTTGTCACCATATTCGAGTATACTCCACCCTATCAGACTAAGTGTTATGACGGGTTTATTGGGCTTTGTATACTTGTACTTTGTCGATGTACTGCTCAATTAATCAGAGAGACAAAAAATTGTTCAGTGGTCACATATTCAGAAAACTCTTTCATTGTGTTATGCTTAATAAAAAGCTGTTGCTTTATCTTAAGTTTCAGGTAAAATATTTGGTAAAGGATGCTATCAAAGAGAAAATCAGGAATTTTCTTTTTTTTATAATTTCATCACCAAGCAAGGTGATAATGCCACTAAGAAGTAAGGGGTTACTGAGGGTGACAGAGAATGAAAATACTTTAAAAGGACAATAAAAGAACAGGAGGGAAGATGGCGATTGATTGAAAATAATGATGACAATTATAAATGTTAAACAAGAACATTTAGTTTAACGAATTTCAGAAACTGAACTGAAAAATTCACATGGCAAATAATTCATCATGGGTACTACTAGACTACAGAGTACCAGATTAAAGGGATAAAAATGTTCAGCAACGTGATTTTTCCTTCCCAAAAGAGGGATCCAAAAAGAATTCTATTCACCCATATTGCAAGAATCCGCCTGTTCAGACAGACATCAAAGTCTATTAACCCTCTACTCTTTTCACCGACCCCCCCCCCAAATATTCAAGTAAATAAACACTGCTATAAAACAGTTTCTTTTTTGGTGGGGAAATTCGCAGGTGTCAGGAATCATATATTGATCAATCAACTAGTACATTTCTGAATGCTGTTTTTTCCCCCATAACTATGCAGAGTTGAAGTCAAAATAAGATGCTTTGGTTCATCATTTTTGTCCCCTCCCCGCACCTTTTCAAGCATTATCTCAACAACAACAGGTAGTTCCCACTTAGTGTCTTACAAAATTGTCTGATAGTCAATCCGTTAGTTAACAGCAAAGCCTTTTTCATTTGAAGAAAATGAGACAAAATAATTTAAAGAAAATATTCTGGATAGACTGCATTTTTGACAATGCTTAACATTCGTGACCACACAAAAAACAAAAAAAAAACGATGTGTCAAAAGGATATTTATTCCTTTGGTACCTTTGGTAATGTTTATTTACAAGATTATAAAAATTTCTGTACCAAATAAAATTTGATATTTATCATTTACGTTTTATAAAAGAAATAAATTTGAAATTATCTTTTTATTTAAAAAAATTACAAAGTTATCAAAATCTATAAAACCTACTACAATGCAATATTTATTATTTTGCATTTTATAACTACGAAAACAATTTTTTTTTATTCAATCTAAGAAATAAATAGTGTTTAATATCTTTGTTATCAATTCTAAAGAAAATATATAAATCCACTTTTATCTCTGGGTTTTATTAAAATTCTAATCATCACTTTTAAAAACTAAATATTGACGAAGGAATCAAAAGTGCATAGATTAACATTGTCATTAAGAGAATAACTGTCTTATAGTTATTATTTTATTTAGCACTGGTCACTGGACAATGGCATAGTGGGTATTGGTTTGTGAATTTTGTGACAGTGATTGTGAGTTCAATCATTGGGTTGAGCAGTCTGTACTTACACTCAGTGGAAACGGGTGAGCAATAATTGAATAGTGCTAAATAAAAATAAGATCTAGACGATATCCCTAGACATGAGCAGTGAAACGAGAAGAGTCTACCTTCCGTAGATTAAATAAAGGATTCATTTGGTGACATAGTAATTGTGAGTTCAACCCCTGAGACGGGTAGTGTTTAATTTTGACACTGTGGAAACGGGCGGGCAATAACTGAACATAACTAAATAAAAATAAGAACTAGACGATAATCCTAGACATGAGCAATGGAACGAGAACAGTTTACCCCCCGGCAGATAAAAATAAAGGGTTCAGTTCTGAATTACCTGTAGGTTACTCAGATAGATATAAATCTGAGGAAGGTCGGATGACGCAACGTCCGAATAGAAATAGTGTAAATAAAGAGTTTTCTTCGGCAAACCAACAAGTTAATTTCAAACAAACCATGTAGACATTGCACACACTACGACTAAGTATCTAAATGTTTTCTTTCTTTTTGTTTAGCTTTCTGTACTCGTGTAAATATATTTTTTTCTTGTTTTATAAAGTATGTTATTCTTCACACTCGCATATTATTATTATTATTGCTCTACTATTGGTATCGAGCCCTCTTTTGAATTAATGCTGTGAACGTTATAATTTATTATTTTCGTTCTCACTGCATCGGAGATATATATATATATATATATATATATATAAATTCTGCCACGTGTTGAAATGACATCTTTTTGAAAAATATCGAATACGTCTAGAATATAAGTAACGTTTTTAAGACAAATGTTTTCAGTACAAATTAGGATCAACTAATGTACGGATATAAGTTTTGTTCAGTCAGTATTTGTGTATAGTAAAAGAGCTAAAAGCAACTTCGGGGATGAAACATTGACCAATTTCTCTGAGAAAACCAAGGTAACAAATTCGTCACAATCAGAAATGCGGAGCTATGCAGCGACACTAACAGAAAACGATCACCTTTTGATAAAGTTAATTTCGTTTACGTTTTTTAGTAGATACTCATATTTTAATTAGGCGCCCTATTATTATCTTTGTTTTTAAACAGTGTTTATTACGTCTGTTGGTCTGTGCATTATAGAAATCCTAATAAAGAAAATGTGCTCTCCGGTAGGGATCAAACCTGTTTTTGGCCGATATACGTTATACACACTGTTTAAAATCAAAGAATAAAAATGGAGTGTCTATTACAAGTACGAGTATTCACTAAATAATAACGTTTGAATTAATGAAAATGTCGCCTCAAAAATAAATTCACTAATCTTTTAAAAATATATAGGACGTAATTTTTGCCCTATCTTTGCTTAATTTCCTGTTCACGAGCCTTGTAACCCACGTGGGTTGGACAGGCAGCAAATGGACGACAGCCGTAGCAGTAGTTGTTGTTGTTGTTGTGTCCAAGACAAGAGAGCCTTACTGACCCCATCCCTCTTCAGGATAGTTTTGAATTCAGAGTTGTTCTTCTCATAAATTGACTGCCACTCAAGGCAAGAGAGCTCAGTTTGCTTTGCTATTTAAGCCAGGAAGATAGATTCATGCTCTTTTCCAAGGGCATGAGTACAGAGAGAACGAAAATGATTGTCAGAATTTGAACTTGGCATCTAGATTCCACTTTCCCTACCGATAAATGTTAAGATGCCAGTATTTGCCGCTGTACAAATAAACTGTAAATAAATCTATTTGTCGTATAGGCTTCATGGAAACTCGAACAGGGCAAAACCGCCTGGCTGTTCCAGAGATTTTCAATTGCAGCCAACCGTGGAAACGCACGTGTCGTTATGACCGCAGGAGACTATTAAGATTAATTCGACTGTTATCGCTAAAATTTTGTTTATTAAAATGTTACGTATTTCGGAAGTTAAAAAAAAAAACTGCTCAAAGCTACCACAGCAATTCAAAACACAGCGAGTTAAAACACTTTAACAAATTTCGGGCTGTACGGTCTGATATTTTTTATCATTTTCTTCCGCTTCTAAGTTCTGCAAACTGAGAACCATTTTAAAACGTTGATACATTTCCAGAATCTCACTATCTGCCTCCATTATTTTAATTTTACTGAATCTCACTCGGTTTCGATATTTACAATGATCACGGCAATAAAAAAAAATTAAAACTTGATTTATTGTCTATCTACAGGGGACAATTTAGTGTAATTATTTTTCATCATTTCACCCCAGGGAAGGCAATAAAGTTACTAAGACCGAAGGGGTTACTGAGAGTGAAAGAATAAGAGAAAAAAACATTATTAAGGAGCGAGAAAAATAAAAGAAGAATCAAGAAGACAGTAAATAACGATTGACATTGCATTTAAATTTTTGAAGATCAAAGTTGCCTGGGAAGCAAGAAGTTGGAATATAATTCTACAGGCGATAGAAGAAATTGTTAGCAAAGAACTTACGGTTACATCTAGCCAATTCAACTGTAAAATTTAGTTCTGAGCTTAAATTCATAAAGTCCAGGTACCAAAGAGGAACGCTCATTAGAACAATTCTCATGAAAGTGTTTATAGAAAATACACAGGGAAGCTACGTTGCGGCGGTTGGAAAATGACTGAAGCCGGGGTGCCAGGTAACATTGCAGATTCTTTTTTGGATTTTATCAAGAATCTCTAAATATATAGCTGGAGCACCAGACCAGATGTGGCAGCAAAAGTCAAATCTAAACATCTCGCGAAAAAACAATAAATAAAATAAAAAAAACGCGCTGCTACTACGAAAATTTTAGAAAGTTCTTTTCCCGCCCTATACACGCGAACTCAACGCCATTCACAAATTCGAAATGGTCGGGTACAAAGTGTTTGGGTTTGTTGCAGGACTCCTAATTAGACTAAAACTAAAGACAACCAATATTTATACATGGATATGACAGGTGTAAGGAAATAGAATAAATTTCAACAAGGCAATATTTTATATTTTTTGCTTTTATATAACTAAGTAACAAAGGGGAAAAATACACTAGTATGCATATAAAGGAAAGAAAACGTTAAAAATTAGAAATTGTGTGGGTGATACACGGTGTGTGGTTGTGTGTGAAAAAGTTCAGTCACTAAGGGGAAGGATATGTCCGCACCCGGGATAAGCTCCCAGTGGTCTCACTTCTACCGTATGCTAGAAGGAAAAGAGTGACAAGACATCCAAGACATGCAGTGTCTCGTTTTTATACTTGTTTGACAGCGCCACCTAACGACTTCTTGACGAAACTAGGAAAGCTATGTTGAGTGTAACCCACGAGTTAAAAGATAGTCTTTATCCACAGTTAAGGAGAGGGGAGCTTCAGCACCTTCACTTTTTGCTGGAACTAAAAACAAAACAGAAAAATAACTGTTTTCTTAGCATTAATGTTGCTTACATGCAAGAGGTGCGTCTACTTACTAGTGACGTCATTACACACAAGATACAACATATTGGATTAGCCTAAAAGAGAAAAGACAACATGGAATTGTAATACGCAAGTCATTAGTTACAATATTTACATTGTTCGGACTTGTGCTTATCTTTATTGTCATATTCACGACATTTCGGCCGTTGCCCGCTCTGGTCTTCAGTTTATATACGTTGGAATTTTGATTCAAACCCTTTATTTAATTCACTGGGATAGATTTTTCTAGTTCTACGTACTTTTTCTGGATATTTCAGTTTTAGTTATTTCCCTTTAGTAGATCCACTCTCCAAGGTTTTGTTCACCTCTGCTGTGGCCAGGTATTGAACTCACTATTCTTTGGATCAAGTCACTGGGTGACTTCAACCAACGCTTTTATCCGATGGACATATGGCCTAGTGGATAAAACTGAAACAGTGTAACAACTGAAAAGAGTTGCGAGTTCAATACCAGGCTACAGCAGACTTGAATAAAAAAAAATATAAAAAAAAACTTTGTTACTAAAGAGAATTAATTGAAAACTGAGATATCCAGTAAAGGCATGGCACGTGGAACTAGAACAGTCTACTCCAGTGGACTAAATAAAGCTAATTTGAAATTCCAACGTCTACCATCTTAAGAAGGCCGGGGCGTACAACGGCCGAAACGTCATGAATATGACAATAAAGATGAGGACAACAGTCCGAACAATGTAAACAGTGTAAATAATTATAATATCTCATCTCAGAAATATAGACAAATGCAAGTCATTAGATGTTGTAATAGATATTTTACACCATTTAGAAAACCGAATGGCTGCCGATATATTTGTTCGTGGCAGTAAATATCAGGGTCATCTGCCTCAACTGAAAAAAAGTGGTGTTTCCGAAAGAGAGAACTTTGAAGAGAAAGTTGACCGAGCTTTGTGTTGTAGAAAAAACAGAAAACTCTATTAATGGGGATTTTAATGTCACCTCTAGTATTTTTGAACACCGCTGTTCCTTTGAAGGGAAGACATCCCCCTTTGAAACAGAAGCCTCAAACAACAATGGGGAGCTTTTCACCTTTTTGTTATTCAAAAAGAAACTGCATTCTAAATACATAGTTTGACCACTCTGTGAAACATCGAATCACATGGCATAGCCCAAATGGAGTAACCAAAAATATTTATTGAATTCAACATGTCGGACTCTTGGCTGAGGAAATTTGTGGTAGATGTCAGAGTATATAACTTCTACTTTGAATCTGATCGCAGACTTCTCGTAACAAAATTGACCTCAGCCAACAAATTAGCCGGCATCTGCTCACATAATCCAGGAAAACCAGGTAAAATATCAAAACCCTTTAAAAAAAAAAGTAGAATTCTATAGTAAACAAGAATCCAAATTGATGCCCCTAAATCTCGACACTAACAACATAGAACAGTGGCTGCCAACCTATTTTGCTCGATGCACCTTTTTCACCATAAGTCAGGATGTCATTCCCTCTTTTCCAAGACTGTTCAACCCAAAAGGTGCATTCCAAATAATATGCATATATTATTGACAATCTTCCTTCTTTTACCTATTAGTACGTATTCATTTACATGGATTATTTTTGTGGTGAAAAAAAAAAAAAAAAAAAAAAAAAGTTTGACCTCACAGTTGCGCTGACCGATGAACACCTTCGGGAGTTCGAAAGTTAATATTTTGAGTCTATCAATCTGTGACCTCCAATCCCCACCCGGAAAACCTGGAATTCCACCCACCCCCCGAGGGAATTCCCCACTGGTTGAGAACTCCTGACTGAGGAATAAGATAATGATATCTTATCCTCCTTAACCGGAGCACGTGAGACCTTTTCAAGAATATATTTCCGTGAGACGACAATTCCGATTTGCAAACACTGATACTAGAAAGAAATAAACAGAAGAGGTAGGCAAACGGAAAGGAGAATATTAAACACTTAACAAAAATAAATGATGAGCAGAGCGATACAGATGACATAGATACTCATATTTCGGATAAGAATGATCTTGGATAAATTTTTAAAAATATCAGTATCCTCTACCAAGTGTTATAAGAGTCAGAACTCAAGAGAAACCTTTCCAAAACAAAAACTGTGATCTGCACATATCCTGAAACCAGATACCTCCAAAATAAAAAGCGATACATAAAGTTTAAAATGCATTAAATAAAAAAATGAAAGTCTTTACTGGAGCTTTAATTTTAGTTTTAATTCCAAGCTAAGAGATTAAACTTAATATTTTCTATAAGCAAAATACTTTGGCGTATTTCAAATCGAATGTAAATTGATCGGAATCTTTTTTCGATCAATTCTTCCATATTGACATATCTGTCATTACAACACAACTTCTTTCTGAAAAAAATATTTCAAAAATAAAATATACTTTCTCAAGCTTTATTTGAGGAAGATTAGTTGCGTCAAAGTTTAATTAATCCGAATTGAAACAAACAATATTTCTAGTTTAAAATATGACAGAAAAGCATCTTTTTTAAGGTGGAGTGTTTCTTTTTACGAGTGATGTAACATTTGGGAAATTTAATTATGGTGAACACGACTAAATTATACTTACATAACGAATGCATCATGAACGACCTTTTAATTATTCAGTAATCTTAAGAAATTAAAAAAATTTAAACATTCTAATATTTTATTTAATTTTAGGTAATTTGGCTTTGCCTGACATAGATGCTTGTTGAAGAAATGTTAGGAAATTAACAATAGATTTTAAATTTATAAATTATTTTCCTATAATGCCGTGTATAGACGTCCGTATATACAAAAATCGACGCATTTATATACATATCAAAAAAATAAATTCAAAATTCTTTTTAAATACTGGAGTGTCGTTGAATTGTAGTGAGTTTTTCCATTTGTGATTAGTAAATACAACTTTAATTTAATAATGATATTACTTGACCGCTACAAATTAATACTGAACTTTAAAAGACTTAAACGTTTATAAATTATTCTAATTAAAATTTTTAAAAAAATGTAAACAATTCTTGTAAAAATTCATTATACATCGAGAATTCTTTAAGACAATAGTGACGACAATATATATAAAATATATTGTGGACATATTTTTTCTGACTTCAATGTTGAATGGCTTTTAGTTTATGGAGTAGAGGGTATTTTTTTGGAAAGTTTACTAAAGATTTGTATATACTATAAAAAAAAAAAAGATATGTGGGTCCTTTCACAACCAGTAACAATAGATTCGCGGATCCAACTTCCAAAATGTAGGCTATGAATAGATTCTGGCTAGCTCAAAGAGCCCATGCAGCAGGGGTGCGGGCACTGCAAACCTGAAGGTAAATTTGAAATTTGACCAATTACATAGGAATTTTGAAGCCATATGAAATGGACATTAGAGGATATTTTAAGGCTACTTCAAACCATTGACTATTGATTCTATCAATAAAATGGCCTTATTTTAATAAACATTTAAAAAAACCAAAAAACACCAAACAAAACATCGATTTTGTTGAAAAATTCACCCTGGCCTTGAAACTTAAACTTCATTAGTTTCATAGTAGGCCCGCCACTGACTAATTGGTTAGTCCATTAAATTGAGCAATAGTGTTCAACTTATTCACAAAGCACTGAATTATTTCATGACCAAAACGAAGTCAATACACATTACATATATAATAACTAGGGTACCTCGACGCGGTGTAATGGTTAGCAAGTTTATCTCGCTAGATCCATTACGACCGAGTAGTGAGTTCGATCATTGTGCCAGATCTAGGCTGCGCTTAGTAAATCTATATATATATATATATATATATATATATATATATATATATATATATATATATATATATATATAAATAAAAGAAATAAAATGACAGCAATATTTAAGTACAATGCAATCCTAAAATTACTATTTATTTGCTAGCTAGAAATAAGACAAGTTAAAGGTTTTTAATTTCGCTAATGCGATGTCATCAGATAAATTTATAGAGAGCAATTAATTGCATATTATTGTCATAGTTTCTTTCTTTTTCACGACTTTTTTAATAAGTAACTTAACGGTTCTAAGATATTTAGAAGTCCTACCAGGATTCATTATTGGCGGTCACGATCTTAACATGAGACATAGAGATAACAGTTTTGATAAGAGACACAGAAAGAAAACTACAACTCCTGCAGAAGGTAGTGAAGAAAAGCAAGAAGATAGACTAAACATCAATTGCAAGAAGATAGAATGAATGGTTGTCAGCAAAAGGAACAGCCCAACATGCAAATGGGAGATACCAAAATCAGACAAGTTCAACAATTTAAATATCTGGGAAGTGTTTTAACAGATGACTGAAAACACGACACTGAAATGCGAAGTCGCATTGGGATAGCGAAAGATGCCTTCCAAAAATTAAGCAAAATATTAAGAAACAGGAAAATTTTATTAGAAAGAAAGAAAATATTACTGAACTGTTACGTAGTATCAGTCATCCTATATAGTAGTGAATGCTGGACAATTTCCTCAAAGATGAAGAAGAGACTTGAAGCAAGAGAGATGTAATTCAACAGAAGGATTCTGGGAATACCATGGAATTGACCGAACAACGATGAAGTTTTAGAGAAAATGGAAACAAAAATGACACTTATACTTAACATCACGAAGAGACAGTTGAAGTTTCTAGAGCACATAATGAGGAAAAAGGGCTTGGAAAATTTGATACTCACAGGACAGATTGAAGACAAAAGAGACAGATAAACCAACACTAAAGAGTTCTTAGTGAACTTGAGTAAATCGATGGCGGAGCAAGACAACAAAGTACTGGAAATTGTGGAGAGCCATGATCGCCAACATCCTGTATGGACACGGTACATAGACGAACTTACGATTTTGACCAGTACTCGGAATAAAAAAGAAAGACATTTCAATGTAAGTAAACTACCTTCATGATTTTAAATCACCTTACATACAAAAGCAAAAAGCAATATAGTATGTTCGACCTTGTCCAAAAAGCGCGGTAAAATATTCCATTTCTAATCCCGCGCAAAGTTATTATCATTTTGATAATCACCAAATTGTATATCGAACCTTCGAAATGTAATTTCATTTAAAATTTATTAGTTTGGATGATCCTGGTTTCTATTAAGAAACACATTCGTCCGGTTCACACTCCTACCCGGTCTTTTGAATAGGAATAGGTGGTTTATCCCTTGTTTCCGGTTTAGGATTGGGTTTCCGATTCCTTTCAAAGTCTACTTCAATTCTGTACGCCTAAACTCCGACTAAATTTTATTTACTATTTATTTTCCTCAATAGGAGTAGATAAGTTCGCCTATCGCCCAGTTCACCCACCCAACTCCCCGGCATTTTGAACAGGAGAAGTTTATCCCTTATTTCTGGTTTAGGATTGGGTTCCGGTTCCTTCCATAGTCTTTTTTATTCTCTTTTAAATCCAGTAGCTCCTAACGTCTTAGTGGCGTCGTCGCCTTGCTTGGGGTGAATTGATAAAAAAATAAAAATCGTAGAATTCTTAAAGTATAAAATAATCAATTTAGTAATACTTTTTGTTGAATATTACTTTTAAGTTGCGTAAGCGACATGACGTTAATAGTTGTTTAAGATCAAGTCAAATTTGAGTACAGCTGCTTATAAAAAAGCACGTGACTATGCAAAAGTGTTTCACGCTCACAAGCATTATTTTTGGATTCATCAGTTTCTCAGATAAAAAGGAGTATTTCACCCCGCCTTCAAAAATTGAGAAATAAATATTCAATTCCCCAATGAATAATTATGGATTTTTTTTTTTGGGGGGGGGTATCAAGTTTATCATATAATTCTATTTCTACTATGTCACAAGAAAAAGAGTAATTCATCCATCATTCTTTGGTGATCTCTTGTGACAGGTTACACACAATATATATATATATATATATATATATATATATATATATATATATATATATATGTGAGAGAGAAACGTACCTGTAAAATTACTTACATCTTTTTATAAAGCCTACTTAATGTTTTCAATGTGTCTTTAGAGTTGATGACTGTAATTTAAAAATGCATAAAAAAAAATAATCACACCCGAGTACATTAATAATATTTTATTTATAGTCATAGAGCACTTGATGACCTTCTTAACCACCTCTCACCTATATAACAAGTTTTTTTTTTCTTTGGCGACCCTGAAATGTTTTTTATTGTGAAGTAGGCTATATAACTACTTCGTACCAGACATCCGAATTTAAATACAACTGAAAATCATTTGGACAATTTGAAAATGTCCCAAAGGACATTAAAAAATGAAATAACTAAGTAAATAAATAACTTAGTATTTTCTTTAATAAGTTTTCTTCAATATGCAGACCGGGAGACGAGATAAAATAAACGGAGCATATATATTAAAATATAAATCCATTAACTCTTAAGTGTGTGTGTGTGTATATATTCCAATAACTTGAACCGATTTCAATTCAAATGTGAATTAAGTTTAAGCGTCTAATGATTTTTTTTATTTCTTTCAGATTTAACAACTTACGTCTTTGGCAATTTCAACCATTGGAAGATTAACAATCAAACAACGTGTTAAAGTTATTGAAGCCTATTACGAAAATGGACGTTCAAACAGAAATGCATTTCGCGCACCTCGTGATATTTTTGGTCAACATAATCGACTAACCGAGAGTGCAATTGGAAAAATTATTCGTTATTTCAAACAAATTGGTCGGTGGTAGATGTGAAAACACTATTACGTGCTCGTTTACACCGTTCAGCTGAAAACCTTGCTGGAGTGCACGAGAATGTGGCCGAAAATCCAGACACCTCTATTCGTCATCACGCGCAGGAATTGAACTTCTCCACAACAACGTTACATTGAATTTTGACAAAAGATTTCTCTGAACGCTTACAAAACCTGATGACCATTTGGACCATCGGGTGTACGAACAAAGACAAGCCGATGAAGATTTTTCGCAAAACCTCCTCTTTAGTGATGAAGCCAATTTTCATCTTGGTGGATTCGTTAATAAGCAGAATTGTCGCATTTAGGCTGATGAAAATCCAAGGAAGATTGTTGAAAAGGTTTTTGCTAGTGGTATCTTTGGGCCGTATATTTATAAATTTGAACGTTCATTTTCGTAGTAGGCTTCGATAAGTTTAACACGTAGTTTGATTGTTAATCCTTCCATGGTTGAAATTGCCAAAGACTTAAGTTGTTAAATCTGAAAGAAAAAGAAAAAAAAAAATCATTAGACGCTTAAACTTAATTCACATTTAAAATCAGTCCAGGTTATTGGAATCACACCCTATGTATAGGGTGTGATTTTTTAAGCGTAGCTTAGATGTGTCACAAGGCCGAAAGTATGAGACACCCAGTGAGGGTTGAACTCACTATTCAGTCGTAATTGATCTAGCGAGAAAACCTTGCTAACCATTACACCATATATTATATATACACACACAAGTATATGATTGGTGTATACGGAATAAATTCTAATAACCAACAATTACTATTCTTAAAAGAGTGCTCAATGCAGAGTAGAGCATATATATATATATATATATATATATATATATATATATATAACACTGTATGTATGTATGTAACAGCAAAATTGTCCCATTGTTAGATTAAGCTTTCAACCGTTGTATCTTAAAACGGGCCTTAATTGAGAAGTCCCAGTAAAGAAAAATTGTATCTACTTTTTACCATTAGAGACCAGCCTTACAGGACAAGGTTTGAATTACCTATTTAAGAAAGCAAGTTTTTTTTCGATGAGACTCCTACGAAACTATATCTGTTAGCTTCTACTCCGTACCACAAACGGTGGTACTGCTATCCCTGGCGCCATCAGCAGCTTCTGCCATCGGACAGGGTATTCTTTTTTAACGTTGCGTTGAATAAAAGCGTTTGCCTTTGATTGTTAAACAAAACACAACACGCCCGTGTGACGATTATCAATGACGTACAATGGACGGTAAACAAATGTGTTTCACGTCGGATAATAAGCTGATTTAACAGATTATTACGACTGTGATAAGAGTTCGAATCTTATTGGATACTTATATGATTATGGCCCTGTACCAAAACTAAACTTTAGTAAATAAATACAGTTATTCTGACGCAACCCTCAAGAGTCTTTCTTACCTACTAATTCATTAATGATTATCGATCAGTCAAACATTTTTATCACTGGTTAAGGATACACGTCAAACCAATGATAATATTTACTTAAATACGTACACTATAGGAGAAAGATTTAGGGTGACCCTCCCGATTTGGTAATTAGTAAGTTTCAAGCCTTCTTTGGTTTAATGATTTCCCACTAAGCTAAGATTCTGAAACTATTTAACACATTAGTGCATGGCATCCATTTTTTTTAGAGACGGGTCACCTAAAATTTAAAACCCGACTGCCCTAAGATTATCAGCAGGATAGGCAAAAAGAGCTAAAGGAAGCAATGTGCAGTCATGGATTCATTTCATTATTGTTTAATATATGTTAAAAAAGTGAAGGAAGAAGAAAACCGACTCTGAAGTGATTTAGTGAATTAGTTAGGAAAAGGTATGCACCATTTTAGGGTGGTCCCCCAAAATTTTCACCTATAGTGTAGGTTGCCTTGCCGTGTCTATAAAGAAATACACGGTTAAAAAAATAATTATACTGTCACTGTGTCAATGTTCATAAAAAATAAATAAATAAAAGTTAATTATAGCGTCAAAAATAATTATAATAAAATAATTATAACAATTATAATTATCATTAATTCACTTTCTAAACCTAGCCGAATAGACCCCATTTATTTCCTCCACACACACGACATTCTCGCTATCGGACAAGCAGTCAATACAGACAGGCAGACAACACGTGCGCCAACAAAAATTTCAGCTTCTTTTCCTTTTTCAGACCATAATAGTAACATTAGTCTCTTAGCACTCAACAAAAATTCGAGGTAAGAAAACACCCAGACACTTGTATTCTCCAACTAAATTATCTGAACACTCATTACACACATCTATAAAAAAAAAATACGAGAAAGACTGTATACACTTTACTTATTCTTTATCTTATTCTGTCGGATCAACGATCCATTATTTGATCTATAATTGACCCCAAACTGACATTTTACTCAATATTAGTGTCTGTCGTATCTCCAAACCTACATAACAAATAATACTAGTTTTATTGTTTCCCCGTCTTGCTGATTTTTATGAGTATTTCTTGATATAAAAATATAAAAGGGAGGTTATAATTATTTACCGAGTTATAATTCCCTCCAAGGTACATAAATAAGTCCTCAAACTAATGATAAAACCACAAATATTTTTCAACATTGTCAATGCACTTAATACAGTGAATATTACTCAGATTAAATACTATACAGTAAAAATGTAGCTAATAACTACGTGTCAAGTTATGAACTTAATGGACTCTTGAGCAGACATTTGACATTTTTGGAAGGTTTCCCATTTTATGTTTGAAAGCAGACAGTCTCAGAATTCCAGAACTGGTGTAACTTTGTTCCATTTCCAAGTATTTGTCAAGTTATCACCAATTAAAATGAATCAAAACTCGCAAGTGTTTAATCATTTTTTTTAGATTATCTATTCTGAATAGTTGCTTTTTTTTTTTTTTTGCTTCTTTCGGTTAGGAAAATCATTAGATAGAATATTCTTGGGATCAATGTTATAACTGACAGACAGATTTAACTCGACATTCTTTTTTTTTTTTTAAATGGCCTATATCAAGTCAATTTTGGGCCCTAAAAAAACAACAGTCAAATAAACATTTTTTACCTGATTTTTTTTTCTAAGATCCAACGAACATCAAATAACGCTAACAAAAAATGTCGAGACAATTTTTATCATTTTTAGTGCAAGCTCCTAAATATCGAAATAATTTAAATCTGAAAAATGTAAGAAAATTATTAACAGGAAGGGAGTTCCACAAACGAGAAGACAGAAGAAACTATTAGCATAGAACTTACAGTTAAATCTAGTAATTTCGGCTATAAAATGATGAAAGCTGGTACTGAGCTTAAATTTATAAAGTCTAGGTATCAAAGAGGAAA
>CAHIKZ030003920.1:337500-397500 GCA_903632075.3 Acanthosepion pharaonis | reverse complement strand
ATGGCTTTTAGCAATTTTGTATCGTTGTTATCTTCAACAACTTTGTATAAAAGTTCATTGCTAAAGCTCAACCCGTCCATTTCAAGGAGGAAATCGCAGTAAATTGCGGCCTAAAATTCAACCTCGAGATTCTTAGTTCAACATTATAGCATAGGCGTAGATTTTCCTAATAAGTAGAATCTCTTAAACATAGTAGTAAAAATTTCAAACATTCACCAGTGATCACTGACTGTAATTTAGCTCATGTTTGAAAAACTTCGTAAAAAATTATTATGGCAAATGAAAAGTCTGTGTTGCATCAAACTCGCTGTCTACCCCTACTTTGACTCTCTCTCATATATATATATATATATATATATATATATATATATATATATATATATATATATATATATATATAAAGCAGGAGCGAGAGACGGGCTATTGGGGAGGAAGAGAGAGCGAAGCGAAGAAATTCACTTCGACTCCCAAACTCTAGTTAAAAAAAGAGGCCAGCAATCCCGATTCGGAAAACTACTTGCGAGCAAGCTAAAACACCAACTGGGTCCAAGATTTGTGTCGTCTGGAGACCAGGGCAAGAATTATGGGACGTGTGTGTGTGTGTGTGTGTGTGTGAGTAAGAGAAAGAGAGATCGCAGACCATTGTTATGAGTTCGGTCTTCTTGCAGTACCCTATAGTAGTGACCCTGTGCCAGACTAAAGTGATCATCGTTTAGCGTTTTATCTTCATCTTACCAGCGATACATATATAGCTCACGCACTTACGAAATGTACACAGGCACACAAGATGCCCTTCAAAAACCATATCACATTAAAACACCGATTCCCGTACGAACACTGGAGTTAAGCAATGTTGAGCCAGGTTAGTACCTAGATGAGTGACCGCTTGGGAATAAAGGGTGCTGTAAGCTTGGATGTGCGGGTGGTGTAATGGATAGCGGCTTGGAATTTGAAATTGGAGATCAGAGTTCCAATTCCAGTTGGGTTCGTTACATTCACTTACGCGCAAATACCCTTGTGAAAGCTATGAATCCACCTCTTCTCCTCCTCCCAGCTATGGGTTAATTAGGAAATGCATCAGTAAATCATTATTATCTTCAAAAAATTCTTACAATGTAAAAAATATTTTCTGGCTTTAAATAACCTGCAAAAGCTGATAAGCCGTAACAAAACAAAAAAAAATCCTCATTCTGTTTAAATTCTCTGATTTGTTCATCTGCTAAGTTACTCATCGTTTCCCGTGTTTTTTCCAAATAATTTTACACCTGTCTATATTTCTAAGATGAGATATTGTAATTATTTACACTATTTACATTGTTCGGACTGTTGTCCTCATCTTCCTTGCTATATTCACGACGTTTCGGCCGTTGTATGGTGATTGGAATTTCAAACCGAGTCCTTTATTTTGCCCAGCGAGGTAGATTGTTCTAGTTCCACGTGCCATGTCTCTTCCGGATAGTTTCAGTTATTTCCCTTTAACTAAAATCTAAGTTTTGTTCACCTCTGTTGTGAACTAACAACTCATTGGGGCAAGTCACTGGATTACTTCCATCAATGCATTTATCCACTGGGCCATGAAGGCCAGAGCATATACCGGCCGAAACGTCGTGAATATGGCAACAAAAATGAGAACAACAGTCTGAACAATGTAAATAGGGTAAATAATTTTACACCCGTCTTGAAATTCATCAAAAAATAGATTAAATAAATAAATAAATAAATAAATAAATAAAAAGAACCTTATTTGCTTTAAGAAACTCATTTTACGATTTAAGTTATGCTGAAGTTTTAGTAGCACCTCACTCACTGGTGGGGTAATGGATAGTGGCACGGATTGAGGAATCGGAGAGCCGAGTTCGAATTTCAGTCTTACGTGCTAATACCCTCGGGAATGGTACGAATCCTCTTCTTTCTCCCAGCTATGTGTAAATAGCCTATCAACCGATCTAGGCGAAAGTAACTCTGAATTCAAAACTATATATAGCCCTGGTGTAGCACATTACTATACAGCTAAAGAAAGGATCATTTGCATTGGCTCAATGATCCTAACTACGGTCGAATGATGTTTTAGCTTTAAAAAAATATGAAGAACTTTAAACTCAGGGTAGAACGAACCTGCATTTCATGTAATACAAAATGATAATGAAAAACATCCAAGTATGGTGTCATTTCATTACTGGGTGGATTAAGCTTGTTATTACAAACATATTAGAATTTTTTTTAAGGTGGTGCCGTTGACTAAATAGGAATAAGAAGGAGAAATATTTTTCCTTGAGAATTCTCTCTGAAAACTTAAATCTGATTCCATACATTGTCTATATTTGCTGTTGCAATGAGTATTCAGAAGAAGATATATAAATAATAAATTCAAGAGGAGGCCCGTGTTGAATTTTCCTTCATTTACCAAATTAAGAGTTCGTATTCCTTCTGGCATTTCTTTTTAAAAGCATTTTCAAACTTATCGTCCATTAATCGATGTGAAACAGTATTGTCCCACATTGCGCAAGATGTTATCTCTCTCTCTCTGTTTGTGAAATAGTGACATCATCGAATCAAATTGTCATTCAATAGGATACTTTTAATGCCAAATGGCACTATCAAGATGTCCAGTGAGTGACAAAATTCCCAAACCCTCTTTCCATTATTATGTACACTAGAAATTTCAACTGTCTTTTTTTGATGTTAAGAATAAGCATCCATTTTATTTGCATTTTCACTAAAACTACGTCGTTGCTCACATGTTCAGTCCATGATATTCTTAGCATCCTTCTGTAGAACGACATTTTTGTTGCTTCAAGTCTTTTCTTCATCTGTGAGGAAATTGTCCAGCATTCACTACTATAGAAGAGAATCGATATTATATAACAGTTAAGTACTCTTTTCTTTGTTTCTAACGAAATTTCCCTGTTTCTTAACACTTTGCTTGGCTTTTGGAAGGCATCCTTTACTACCTAAATGCGCCTCTTGATTTCGGTGTCATACTTTCTGTCCACTGCTAAAACACTTGCCAGTGTCCTCTTCAGATATTATATTCTTTAACACAGCGGGGGTTAGGTGTGTTCTGGAGCGTTTCTTGGAACCAGCATACCATCTTGCAGTATATTTTGCGATGTTACGAATATACGCGTTCAATTTAAATCGGTGGTGAGTTTTAGACCCTGGAGCGCTTTCGATACAAGGAGCCACTTTGAGGGCATGACCCCTCATCAGGATTGGCACGGTTTACAGTCTGTTTTTTTGGTTTTTTTTTTAATACTAATGTTCAGCCAATACCAAGGGCCACTCAAGGTAGAGGGTTACTGTATGGAGTTGTATTAATGTAAGAAAGGGCAAGATAGCAGGAAAGATAGACAACTAATTCTAGACTTGAAATGGTCAAGATTTAATTAGTGAATACAGTTTCAGAGTTCAGGCGGAACAGAGAGTTGAAGCAAACTTTAGAAGGGACCGGAAATAACGGATGGACCTTTACTCCTGTTCAGAAGATCGGGGAGGAGTGTGAACCGGACGTTAGGCAAACCTATTTATCCCTATTGAGAGAAGAAAAAAAATTACTGAATAAAATTTCAGAGAAGTCAGAAGTACAGACTTGAAGGAACCGGAAACTCAATCCTAAATAGGAAACAAGGGATAAACCACCACTATTGTACAAAAAACCCAAAAAAACAAAAAACAAAAAACGGGCGTATGAACCGGACGATAAGCGGATGAAAAAAAGGAGTTCCAAGAATGCGTCCATCAATGGACACGATGCTGGATAATGTGTATGGCTTCAGGAGGGGACTAGGAGATTACATGCCGAATTAATATGTGTTGTAATTTTCTATTTATAGCACAAGTCCTGATACTTTTTGATCAAACCTCGTATATGACCAAGTGGATCGCTTCAAAAGGGCATGGATGAAATTAAATTTCATAGTGAAATCCTCCAAATTTTTAGGTAGAATATTAATGAGATTACAGAAAAAGCAGGATTTATTTTAGGAGATGTCAAGGCTTTATTAAGTAAGGGATCGGTTCGATATGGTCAAATTGGCAGCTGACCTCAAAAATGAACTACAGCCTGTTCTTAACTGGGGCAAGGAATGGCTTGTTAATTTTAACACCTCCAAAATAAAACTTCTCCCTATTAATCACCTGAAAGACCCCCTTCTACTTCCCGTCAGCATAGCTGATACTAACCTTCATGAGTGTGATTCGTTCCGCTTTCTCTGGCTAACATTTTCAGTTAATATGAATCTGTTGTTAAGAAATTTGTTTCACTGTGTCGTGCTAGACAAATTTTAGCTCCTGAATCTATCTCACATATTTGTATGTCTACTATGCGTCCATGCTTTTAATATTGCTGCCATATATGGTCCGGTGCTCATTTTCCCACTGACGTCATTTAGCTTCCCTGTGCCTTTTCTATAAATACTTTCATGCTAAGAAAGTAAACAAGCTGGATAGTGTAGTAAGAAAAGTCAGAAATTGTAACACAGAAACTCAAAGGCGCATACACATCGCGAAAGCTGCTTTTAAGAAAAAGATTAAAATATTCGGATCGAAAAAATAAGATCAGAAATAAAGAAAATGGCGCTGGACTACTATGTTAGGTTTCATGTAATGGCTGCAAATGTTAGAAAATTTCGTCACAAATGTACAAACAAATCTGAAGTTTTACCGACGACTGTTGAGAAAAACGTGGACAGGGCATATGACAAAATTTTAAACAGATTTTTTTTAATACAGTGTACTTTGAGGACGAAGACGATCATGACTCATCATTCCTTTTTATTTAAGAATTAACGTAAATTCTTGGGAAAAAATAGTGGAGTGGTTTCCTGTTGCCTTTTCCATGGTTTTGAATTCAAAGTCATTCTTTTGCCACACACAGCTCGAAGAACCCACTTTACCCTGCTATTTAATCGATATTTGAGAGAAAATAGGGATTAATGCCTTTGACAAGGGTATTTGTGCGAAAGTGAATGTAACACTAACAGACGGAGTTAGAATTTGAATTCGGCTCGCGGATTTCATTTCAACGCCGGTAACGATTGCGCTACTCACACATCCCCCCGAAGCAGAATAGGAACTACAAAAACTGTTGCTAACAATCAGTTGATAGGAAGGGGACACCTCGACGTGGTGTAATGGTCGGCAAGCTTGTCTCGCTAGAACAATTACGACTGTGTAGTGAGTTCGATTCTCACTGAGCACCCCATATTTACGGCCTTTTGCCACATCTAAGCTATGATTAGAAAATGACTATAATAAGGAAGGAAAGCTCGGGAAATTTAATACTTACAGGGCATAGAGAAGGCAAGAGAAACACAGGAAAACAGCGCGTTAACCTCGGATGAATAAGTACGACGTGAAAGGCGCGTAAATGAGCAAATACTGCTAAAAGCAACAATAGACAGGAAGAACCATGATTACCCAGGGTCGGAAAAGGATATGACACATAAGGAGAAAAAGAAGTTTATTCTATAACTATAATCATTTGGAGAAAAAAAAAAAAAAAAAAAAGAGAAACACGAGCTTACTTTTTTTTTATGCTTAATCAACCGCTTCAAGACTACTGGAGCATACAGTGTGCGCCATGTAATTGAGAACAGATACAAAGAAAAACAAAGATATTCAATACAAAGTAAAATTTTTAAAAATTGTATCCACGTTCAACTAAAAAATAGCTGAAGTCTGAATTTCTGTGACGAGGAATTTTTATTATTTTCACGGTTGGTTGGTTGTTTTAGTTTAGCGGCAACTATGTGCTATTTAATGCTGAAATCTAAATCTAAAAATTCCAACTTATAATTCATTCAAGAGAAGAACATTATTTCATAGTTAAATTATAATTACTTAGATGCATCCCCCCCAAATAAACTTACAAAATCAAAAGATGAGTAAAATCTTGTTTCTTACTATAAGAAATAAGAATAATCTTTGCAAATTGTTTTTATTTCTAGTTTCTTTGACAATATATGCCATGTCTTCAATTTTACTACTGATATTCATTTTGCTATAAAAATGTTTTGTCGATAATTCTGCTTTAAAACTGTTTTGTTGGTAACTTTACAATAAATATATATTGTTGACGATTTTCTTTTATAAAAATGAACTGCTGGTATTTTTATACTTTCCTGGTTTTCTTAGGGTTCACTATTTGCCCATAGCTGGGACCCTAACAAGTGCTACCACCCCTTCTCAGTGGAAACAGGTCGAGTAATAACTAAACTGTACAAAAATGAACAAGACTAAGCAGCGAGAACAATATACCCGAGTAGATTAAATAAATTCCATTATAGTTACTCGGATCGAGCAACAGCCGAGGAAGACCGGAGGACACACGACGGGAAACGTTGTCATAACAAAAATAAGGATATTAGCCCGAAAGTAAATTTAAAGAAGGATTATTCAATAAACCGCACTTCGCCTTGAGGACAGCCTCAGAAACGGCTGCATGCTCAGATTTGATGGTTCATTCTGTTGTTCATGACGACAGTCTTCAATAAATCTTTCGCAATGCCTGACTTTTGGGGGCGGCCTCAGCTAGTTCAGTAAGCGCTCCAATTTTATCACACAGTACTTTTCGGATCTTTTTGGTCATGAACTACTCTCTCCTAAACCTGAGGTACCACGCGTCTGAGAGCTAGCTCCACTTCCCTGAGCCGCTCGATAATGGCCCTAAACACCTTCGTGTTTGTTAATGTCTTGGTCCTTTTGACGAAACTGCCGTCCTTACATCTAACCACTAAGAATATTTCGTTCTCTTGGCAAGTGATGACACATTCCCGCCAGAAGTCTCTAGTTCGTTCCTGATCTTGAACACAAAAGACATGGCCATTTTCAAGAACTTGAATATCACCAAGTCGCTGTGCTTGTTCCTTTGCAGATTGGAAACTACTATAGTATATGACCTGGCCTCAGAATTTTGTCAAAAATGAAGTTTATACTCAATGTTACGCTGGAACTTCAGAGTAAGTACGTCCAACAGTGGGTTGACCTAAAAGGTATCCTTCTAGCCGCTAGAAGAAGATCCGCGCCCCGCCCGATGTCAGTGGCTGCCTACAATATGTAAATAAGTGGTCGATATAGCGGCACCTAGTATGTGCACGCGTGGGAAAAAAAAACCCTATGAAAAGTAGATATATAAACAACCATGTCCTAGTGAGATGAAGAATCCACGTTCGTAAAAAATCCCAAAATCCACCTGGCTAAAGTTGAATAAAATATAATGTTACTTATGAGAGATTTAGTTCTTTTTAGTAATGCCCAACGATAATATTACACTACCATGTTACTATTCTCTATACGTCCGAAGTAAAATGAAACTTTGTTGCATACTGTATAACAGTAGGTTAGACCGCCTTCTAAGACCGACTCAAGGGATGTTCTCAAATATCTGACGCATCCTGTATACATCCGCAGGTTTCTATATGCCCCGTAGATATAGGGTCTAATGGTTAGCAAGCTTGTCTCGCTAGATCAACGACGACTGAATAGTGAGTTTGATCCTCACTGGGTGTCCCATACTTTCGACGTTGTGTCACAAATAAGCTACGCTTAGAAAAATCACCACTATAACTCTTCATGAGATCAAACCCGAAGAAAGTCTGAATGAAACACTTTCTTTGCAAGTAACATCAAAATCAGCGAACTATCCATATTTTTTATTTATTTATCACAAGTCTTAACGGAACCCAACCTAGTTTTAAATGCGCCAAGGAGATTTCTGAACATTTTAGTCGAGTTTAGTCATTTCAAATCTTCGTTAATCACCTGCGTCAAATCTTATCAAGAGTACTATTGTTCTTTCGGTAAAGTCCAAGACAATATTGTCAACACACTCCTTGACGGTGAGGAATTGAAATCGGGTGAATTTTCTGATCACATGACAATTCCGTTTCTTTTCCCCACCCAACCTGAGTAGAGCTTTGAACGTAACCTATGACATTTCTTCACCACTGAGTTAATTGCCACATGAGGTCTGGTGGTTTAGTTATGCATTTTGACATTCTGGACAAAGCTCAAAAGAGTCTGCAATATTATAGGTCCTGACATGGTACATTGGCTTCAATAACTTTCCAATCGCCGTAACGTAGCTGGCGTTTGCTTTTTATAAAAAAAAAAAATTCTTCTGGTGAGCTTTCCTCTTTGATATACTTGACACACACACACACACGTGTGTGTGTGTGTGTGTGTGAGAGAGTGAGTGAGACTATAGTATGATATCTACCGATGCATTTGCGACCTACTGTAAATGACGATGCACTTATTGCTGAAAAATGCTCAGGAAAAACAATGAACTGTTTACTGTTTTTGTTTTTTTTTTGTGTTTTTAATGACATCAAATTAGTTTACAAGCCTTAAAATCACTATTTAGTGATTTTTTTTAAAATTATTTTTTGTATAAAAAATTATTAATGATTTATAACTCACTAGCAGTAGAGCCCGGCGTTGCCCGGGGATGTAACAGTAAGAGATAGATCAAGTATCGACCATCATAAAGACAGAAAAATAAAATTGACAAAGATTATTGTTTAAGGTTGACGGACACGCATGTCTTAATTAGTTTTTTGTTTTTTTTTACGAATTGGCCAAACCCAAACAAAAACATTGTTTTCAATCGTTATGAGTCTATCGATTGAATAGAATTTTATTATAAACAATTGTCTTGTAAATGGAATTTTTAAAGCATTCTGAATGTAAAAATAAAGAAAAAAGTGTGCAAGGCAATAAGAAACACTACCTGCCAAAAAAAAAGTGAAGTTTTGTTGAAGTCGGTTGAAAAGTGTAGGAAATCCGATCCCATATATAAACGAACACACACAAACAAACAACCTGGGTTTTATAATAAGTATAACTCGATATGAGTTGTCCCCCTTTCATTCTGGCGACTTAATCATGTTATCGTATTTTCAAATTGATTTCGTGCAAAAACAATTGTGTTTTTCCAATTTTGGGCGCTGTCAGAAGCACCGCAAGGTAATTTTATGCAGTCCTGTGAAGCTTTGTTGAAATCGGTTGAAAAACGTAGGAAATCCGATCCAATATATAAACGTACAGACACGCACACAATATATATATATATAATAGGATTAATACAAATATAAAATTTGTCGTCATTTCGCTGATTGATGCTATTTTTCAGCTTCTTGACTCTAGATGTACGCATTTTAGTTGCTTCATCTTTTTAGCCGTGTTTCAGTACAGCTATATATTTAGTGTATATATTTATCTGTCTGTTACGTGTTGTCTAAAAACCAAGTCATTTCAGTGTAATTTTCCAGAGAAACATTAAGGAATTTAATTCAATAGGCCGGAAACTATCAATTCAATTCAACGGAAATCGCATTGGTAATCTGATACCGACTGAAGTTTCGATTATATAATTACAACAGCTGGCTGAATTTTTTTCTTTGGTGTTTATTATCTCTTAATTTTACTGCTTATAATATTAGTCGACCTAGTAGTTTTAAATTGGTCAACCGTTATTCATTTTCTGTCTCGTATACTAAACTTAATTTAGTTGCTTTTTTTTTATCGCCAACTCATATCCTCAGATCACCATTTTACGTCAGTAGATCTCGCGGATCGCGAATAAATCGTTCAATTTTAGCGGACTGGTTACCTTATCAGGTGGGCACGAAGGTTTAGATAACGACTTTTGACAATTCAGGTGAGCTGTTGTGATAACGAGGGAAATTAAGATGAGTTAAATGATAATAGTTGACAATGCTTCATCTCGTTGAAACACCGACTTCCATATGAACATCGAAGTTAAACAACCTCGAGCCTGGTTAGTACCTAGATGGGGGACTGCTTGGGAATACCAGGTGCTGTAACTTAAATGTGCAGGTGGTGCAATGGATAATGGCTCGGAATTGTTAATCGGAGAGCAAAGTTTCAATTTCAGTTGATACGTTATATTCACTTACGCGCAAATACCCTTGGGAAAAGCATAAATCCACCGCTTCTATCCCCAGTTATGGGTTAATTAGTAAGAATTATATAACCAAATCATTATCATCTAAAAAATATAAAAAAAAATTCTTACGGTCTAAAAATATTTTCTGGCTTTAAATAACCCGCAATGGGTTGATAGGCCGTAAAAACGAATCAAAACAATGCCTCATCTAATAACAATTAGATATACTAACACTCGGCAGTGTCATTAAATTATTTTTCCCTTTTGCTGTTTTCCTACGACATTTAAGTAGCATATTTCAGAAATAAAGAAGACCCCCCCACCATCAATGAGATTTGAATTGTCACTTAACCTTGATAACACAATAAAATTGAAGTTATCATTGAGGTATGGGGGCGTGTATATTCTTTCTTCCTTAGATGCCATGAGTAATACACGCTTGGGTGAGCATTTCTCTTTTCGATTCATGACTGTCTTGGTAGAATAGAAGAATTTCTGCAGCAGACTGGTTGCCAACCAAGGCTATATGTCCCAGTCTGCGATGATGCTATTTAATCCATAGCTAGGATGAGTAAATATGGATTTATACTTTTATTACTTTTGCGCGTAGGTCAATGTAACGAACTCGACTCTCTAATTCCGAGCCGTTATCCATTACATTACCCGTATATCCAAGCTTACAGCACATTTTATTCCCAAGCGTCCACCCATTTAGGTACTGACCAAGTCTCAACTTCGGTGATTGGACGAAAACCTGTGTTTAAAACGTGATAAGGCCGTAAACTGACAGTTTATATCCTCGAAATTAATCCAACGTTGAGAAAATCGGAATAAAGCTTAGTATCTCAAAGCTTCAGAAGTCCGCATTGCTTGGCATTGTAAATATTTTGTGAGAGATGCTCTCCGAGGTCTTATGACTATATGGAGGACACTTATAATGCAAGATCTCCGTTTGCAAACGAAAACCGTGCGAGAGAAGTTAATAAAATCCAGGCAACTTAGGACGGTTAGATACCGACTTGCTCGAGCGAGCGTTCTTATTTTTGCTCTTATTATCGCATTTCGAATTTTCAGCTGTCATGGTTGGTAATCTTCTTGGAATTTCGTATCGAACCAATTAAATCCACGTTGATAAATTGTCTTCATTCTGCTATGCCAGGAGATAAGTAGACAGACTTAACTGATACGAGTTAAGTTTTGTCGAAAGAGATAAATTAAGACTTACGTAGGAGTGTAAATAATTTGATGGATTGATCAGTTTTTTTTCGGCTTATGAAACTTTTATAGGTTATTTAAAGGCAGAAAATAGTTTTAAATTAATTTTTTAGGGGTAATAATGATTTACTGATACACGTCCTACTATTTAACCCATAGTTGGGGGAAGAAGTAGATTTCTACCTTTCACAGGGGTATTTGAGCGTAATTTAATATACGACTCCAACTATAATTGGAACCTGTCTGTCCAATTCTTAGCTTACAGCACCTGGTATTCCCAAGCCGTCAAACACCTAGTTACTGATCGTACGAAAACCGGTGTTTCAACGTGATATGAAACTCTGTAAATGGTGGCTGTCTACTAGGGCGGCTAGTCAGTTCATGCTGCAAACGCTTGTCCAGGTATATTTGTATTTGTTCAACACCCACACAGCCCACCAGTGGTTTATAGTGCAACTATGCTGAACGGACCCTAGTTACAGTTTCTGGAAGAGAGCGTACTATTTGTCGTGATCAACAGTCTGAACAAGGCCAGTACGCTTCACCCCTCGGTCACGATGACTTGTAACTTCGTGCTAGCACAACCACCGGCAGCTCCCAAATAGTTCCGTCTATCAAATTTCACACGCAAGTCTTCGGTTAGCCAGTAGTATTGTTTTCAGGAAACTTTCCAAAAGGTGACACACGTCGTCACCCTCCTGGTTAATCGACACATGGTCGGAACGCGAACGTTCTAACGAGTGGTTAGCCACGTCCGCTGTAAATAAATTGATATGGAAGTAAAACTGGGCAAAGTGAAGCGTAGCTCTTAAACTACATTTGAAGGATTCACTGCTGGTTATTGATTTTTAACGTAATCGACAAGGCTTATCATAATTTGACAGATTTTAAAGATTAAAAAGATGCAAGATCTTTGGAAGCTTTTTCATTATTGCCAATAACTACTGCTTGCTTAATGCCAGACCCATCACCAAGGTGAACGGGCAAAAATCATATACTCAAAAGCACTCTGGTAACAAGTCAGTTGCTTTCTGCTACCGTTAGTAATACGAAAGAAATTATCTATAACTTTAAAAAAAAAAAAAAAATCATTAAACATACCTTTTAACAAGTCATCCCTTTCTTCGTATGCTTGCTGTTGTTAACAAAAGATTTCAGCCAAGCCATTCTTCAGCCTTCAATAGTATTCAGCGAGTGGAAAAAAACTTTTCAAAAGGTATGAAAAACTGGATACGAATATTTCTCTTTTGTGTCACCTCAATAAATTTTAAAAAATGATCAATTCAGACCAATTCTGAAGGCTAAAACATGCTATTTTAAACGAAATCAACGATTTTAGTGCTAAAATTTCACCCCGCCTCATTTTTTCTTAAATATATCAATATTTTTTGTGTGAAAGAAAAAAAAAAATTACTTAGCCTCATATTTTTGAAACTAAAAAGGTTTTCGTGCTTAAAAAAAAAACAAAAAACCTACCCACCCCCTTACATTTTTGTACTAAAAGTTAGTAAAGTTATGTGGCGGGTTAAGTTAAAAACTTGGATTTAAGTTTTAAAAAAAATAAAAACACGAGAAGCGAGTTAAAGTATTATTTATTTTACGGCTTATCAACCGTTTGTGCGTTATTTAAAATCAATAGATTTTGGATTGCAAGAATAAATTTTCTTTTTTTATACAGAGTAATTAAAACATTACATTAACAATTTTTTGGAAATAATGATTCCCCCCCTCCGCCCCGAGACAAATCCTACTATTTAACCAATAACCGGTGGGAGGAGATGGTTCCATACTTTTTCCTAGGGTATTTGCAGGTATACAACGAACACGACCAGAATTCGAACCTGGTTCTCAGATTTCTCATTCCAGGCCGTTATCCATTACACCACACATACACAGCTAAAATCTTAAACACCAAACCTTATATTTAGTTTAAATTTTGTGTATTTTAACTTTCAAAATTCGTTTATATTGACCAATTTGAAAAAAAATAAAAAAATACTGAATCAGCGTAAAAGAATAAAGCTTGACCAATGCATTTTAGCAGCAGGCACAGTAAGTACCCAAAGGATCTCAAATTATATCGGAGAGTTACATAAAATCCACTTGTATTGAAATTCGCACGAGTTTAACAAATCAATTTTGTCCACCTTTTTCATCTTCCTCATTTCTCAACGATGTTACCTGACTCCGGAGCTAATCCCGGAAAAGATGAAGTGGGCTCTTCTACACTCGACATGCTCTACTAATACCAGATTTTTTTCACTTCATCATTAGTTAAGTGTTCTTTTCGAATCTAACCTTAAGCGGATGGATAGAGGGATACATACATTTTTTGTGTTCAATCAGTTCAAAACGATAGCGATTATGGCTCTCCACAACTTCTTGTCTTTTGCTGCTCTAAGTTTTGACACATCATCATCCCTTTGTTTCTATGAGTGTTAAATTTTCTAGGCTCTTTTTCCTTGTGCATCCCAGAAATTAAACTGCCTCTTTTTATTCTAAGTATCTTTATAGTTCTTATTTTCTCAAAACTTCCACGTGCCATGTCCTTTGTATTCTCAGCATTCGTCGTTAGGACCACTTCTGTCGCTACAAGTAATTTTTTTTTCCATCTGTGTGAAGATTGCCACTACCATCTATAGTAAATATGTAACAATTCAACGCGTTTTTATTCTCTCTCTAACGATACTTTTCTGTGTTTTAGATTATAAATACTTTATCAATATTCTGATGACGGTCTCTTCCTGAAAAAAAAATTCTTTCTAGAGATGTTTCTTACATTTAAAAGACCATTTTTTTTATACTTCTTCCTCCTGTTTAAGTTTTAAATTACTTTCTTCCAATCTTTGTTTTTTATTCCATTTACTAAAACGTTTGAAAATCAAGCCATTGTTTCATATCCACATTTTTGGCGTATTTTCTCTATTATGACGATTTCTTTCCAATCTCAATACCAAAGTCGTTGAACAACAGAATACAAAAAATATATTCGTTTATTTCGAATCAGTTTGATTAAAAAAAAAAAAAAAAAACAACCACACACACACACTGCGCTCTGGATGATGTAATCTTAGGCCTTCATCAAATGTATAGTACAAGAACAAATGACAGAAACAATAAGAATGCTGATATTCGGCTAATTAACAATAATTCATTACAACATTTCAGATACTTTTAAAGTGTAAAAGGAGTATTTCCATTTCTTTTAACCTTACTCCAAAGCTGATTTCATATACAATTTTAAAAGCTATTACCCTACTATATAATTTTATAATTATCAGTACTATTTGGCTGTCTTTCGGAAAAGCGGCGTAACGGTCATCGGCGCCGAAAGTGGAATCGAAAAGCTGAGTTCAAGATCTAGCCTTACCTGTTGCGTTCACTTTTTCACTAATTCCCTCGAGAAAAGCAGGAATATATCTCCCCATTTTCAGCTAAGAGTTAAGTAGCAGGGTAGACCGGGCTCTTGGGCCTTTCCTATCCAACTATCTTTCTCAGGGATTCATGACAGGTTTACAGAAAGAAAAATGAATGCGTAGAGAGCCCTGATTTCAAGGGATGTAGCATGAAAAAGGCTGTTCGCAGAAATTGGCAAATGAAAGGCAACCGTACGAGTTAAATAATTTCAAGGATGCTAAC
Source organism: Acanthosepion pharaonis (assembly GCA_903632075.3). Taxonomy (NCBI): domain Eukaryota; kingdom Metazoa; phylum Mollusca; class Cephalopoda; order Sepiida; family Sepiidae; genus Acanthosepion; species Acanthosepion pharaonis. Next base: position 382,736 of record CAHIKZ030003920.1, on the reverse strand, counting down.
TTTTCTCTTTAAATAAAGCTCAGAAGTGTATTGCTATCAGCTGTAAATGAAGAGAATTGTAAATACAAGATAGAGGAGGACCCAACCATTAGAATTTAAATGGTTTCTGAAGAGCTAGGGCCATCGAAAGATGGCCATACCTAAAACATTACATCTTTCGAAAACCACGGGAAATTTTAGATTCACACCATTGATTAAAAGCAAAACACTCGATTGATTTATTGATTGATTACTTGGCGGTATATTAACTCTTTCATGGGTCATTTAATGCCGAAATTTAATTTTCTTGGGAGCTTTGAAGTAATAAAGTATGATATATGTTATTCTGCTTTCACAGTTGAATACATGGTAGATGATACTTAGCTTTTGTGCATATACATGCTTGTGTAGATATAATTACTAGAGGCGGTGATTTATGTAATGTTGAAGTTATATTTTGAAATACAGTTTGATTTCTCTAAGAAATTGTAGGATATTATATGGATTAATGTCATGAAAGTTTTATTTCATGTTGGTTGTTTAGTTGATTTGACTTAGGAGAATTTCAACCTCTGAATTATTTAATGCCGAAATCTAAATATCCTGAACGCAATTGTATGGCTTCAACTACAGATGAAATGTATTGGTCATTTTGCTATAAAATGTATTGTTGGTATTTTTTTTCATATAAAATGTATTGCTGGTACTTTTACTATAAAAAAAAGTATATCTTTTGTACTCTCATAGTGTTTTGTTTGGGGGGGGTTCATAGTTTGGACCCTAACATGTGCTACTACCCTGAGTCAAGGTGGATCAGAGAGCAACAGCAATTAATTGGTTTAATGCTCATCAAAACCTCCACCCTCCCGATTAGAGGCCTTACTGCCAGATTTAGTTTATCATCATACCCAGGACTAAAAAACATGATCAATATATCAGATGTATGTTGATTGTTTAGGTAAATTGATGATGCTCTATTAATATATTTCCGTGATACTGTTTTACCTGATCTTGTAGATCAACTAAACAAAGTCGAACATACAACAGCATTTATATATGAAATGGAAGATAACTGTACTTTCTTTCCTAGATACCATGCTTCCCCACAATGGCAGCAGCTTAAAACTTAGTGCCCAACGAAAATCAATAAATATGAGCATTTATATATATATATATACACAAATGTAATGAAAGCGAAACGAATATAAATTCAAATGTTCATAACATTAATTTAAAAGAGGGCTCAGTACCAATTGTAGAGCAACAGTTATTTATTACAAGTTGTTACATACGGACAAACAAGTACTCACTACAATGATGCGTATTTGTTTCGATGCGTAAGCATCTCATCAGGTGAGGAACGAAATATGGTCACACAATTTGGCTTGCTGGTTTTCTTCACAAGGGTTATGGACGTTTCTTTGATTTGATTCAATCTTTAACTGATAGTTGTCTTGAACAACCACTAAAGATCTTTTTGCAGTCATGCGAATGCTCCCATGGCTCTATTCTTTGACCTATTTTGTACCTTATTTTCATTAACGATATTCTAGATGTCATTAGTTGTCAACTGGTTATCGACACTGTTCACAACTATTTACTCCTGTTTTAATAGTTAGCCTGAGAGATTCGATAAAATCAAAATGGCAGCTGATCTCGAAAATGACTTCGCTAATTTTAACGCCTCCAAAACGAAACCTTTTTTTTTTTTTTTTTTTTTTTTATAAATCATCTTAAAGAACCTTTTTTTATACTTTTCATCAGCAAGGCTGATGCTAACGCCCTGGAGAGTAACTCACTGAACGTTCTTTATCTCACGTTTTCCAGAGTGGAATGATTATATCGCTAAGTCTACTGTTAGAACATTTGGTTCATTATGTCGTGCTACACAATTTTTCCGAAAGAATCAATTTTGCACATTGATAAGTAAGTCTACTATTCGTCCGAGCATTGAATATAACTGTCACATTCGGTCTGATGTTTCTGCTATATATCAAGAGATTCTTGGCAAAATTCAAAGAATCTGCAAACATTACTGGCCCTGAATTCTCATTTCAGCTTCACCTTCCCCAAAACCTTATCCCCTACCAAAAATAATTCAATAAAACTCAAATGTGTTTTGGGAATTCATGCCAACATAATTTAATAAAAGACGTTATTATCTTGCAGACGGGGTACATAGAAAATCTACACTGATTATTTAAAAAACAAATAAAAATAATAATTTTCTAGTGAGATTTTTAAATTCATCCTGTTACTGTTCATCACAAGAGTTTCTTTCGTTAAATAAAGACATTATATATATATATATATATATATAAAACAAAAAACGAAAGTTTAATGTCATTTTCAGGTGTGAACCATTTTTAAGAGAATTTTTTTTCCTCTTTTAACAACTTTGATTTTTTGGTAAGTACAAAAAAGGACAATCTCTGATATCTCCCTTTGACTGATTGCTATTCAATATCGGAATAGTATTACGATATTAATCTATTTTCATATTTCCTGTGTTCACTCAGTTTTGGTATCTTGAAAGGACCGTTTCCAATCCATCGGTATGTGTTTTTTTTTGTTTGTTTTTTTTTTTTGTGTGCCTGTTTTCCTGCATTTACTTCCAGATTCTTGTATACAAGAATAACCAATACTTACTCCAGTAATTAAACACAAGTTACTTTCAGTTTTGATTATTTTAAAAACAAATCTTTGCCTTATTTTTTTTCCTGTATAATGTTCCCTTCGACACAGATTTTTTTTCAGAATTACGACGAAACAATTTCATTCGCATAAAAGAATACTGTAATTTTTCTAAGATTTACTCTCGGAATAAATGTTTTTCTTTTCACATTACTCAACGCAAATTACACTTATGCTATATTCTTGGTAAGGCCTTAATGCCTTCAAATTTATTCATTATACCAAGTTTAATAAAAGCGTATAGAATTAAAAAAATTATATTCTTAAACTATCGATTAAAGGAAATTTATTTTTAAACAAATACATTCATGATTATTGCACTTCTGGTTTTCCGTATTTCGTGCGCTTTTTCGGGCAGGGGTAAATTACAGTGTTTCTATTTTGTCCTTTGATCTCACGGGCTACTGTGCGTAAATAAAATGTTATTTTCATTTTGTTTTAAGTAAAACAAAAGCATTATTACTGTTAGAAAATTTCAGTTGATTAAGTCTTAAATTTACTAATAACTAACTTCGAAATATCTCTCGGACAAATATTGAATTTTAAATTTGTTTATATTATTTGTATACAGTCGTGGCTTGATGTGTCGATAAATGACGAAAAAAAAAATGTACCAATGTTTTACAAATACCGAAAGTTTATATACGGAAATGAATTTTTCTTTTTATTCGGGTCAGCTTTTTTAGGCCATTATCTTTCAAATAAAATCGAAATTTAAGTTTAAAGTGACATTTAAAAAGGAGTTTTTTTTTTGGGTGTTTTTTCTTTTCTTTTGTGCCTCATACTTATTTTGCTAAGTACTTAATTAGGTTTTCACATTTTATCCTACCAACCTGCTGGACTATTCTTTCACGGAGAGAATCTTTTCTCCCGGTTTAAAAAAAAAAAAAAAAAACTTCAAATACTTATCTATTGCTCTAAGACGCTGCCAGCTGATATCGTTTGCGGAAAAAAGTAGTATAGTAAAAAAAAAAAAAAATCATTACACTAGACACCTTACCAAGAAAAAAAAAAAAGCAAACGTATTATCGATTTTGACGAAAGTCAACCTTTCATAATGGAATTCATGATTTTACTAATATGTTGGCATCATGACAATTTCATTTGTTTAGGCAAATTAATGACAAATTTGGAGGGGGGTCTGTGTGGCGCGTTTCGCCCATTAGGACACGTCCTAACCCCCACTCAGCTATTTCACAGTTCGTCCCCTTTAGGACGAAACGTGCCTACTTCCCACTTTGTCATTAATTTACCTAACATTGTTGCGATACATAAAAATTTATAAATTTTCACTTGAGAAATAAACCTCAGCGTCATAGAATATCACTTTTTTAAAAAAAATTATATTTACAAAATAATTCCTGTTAGTCTTTGCGTCAACTTTTACTTTTATCGTAGAGGCAGATAAAGTTTATGGCAATATTCAAACGGAGAACTTGCTGTCGTAATCATCCCCAAACTTCAGCATGCCCTACAAGTGCATCTACGGTTATAGTGACTGCATTTGTCAATATTCACAACTTGACGACGCGGCGCCAAGAAGGTGCGTCGTCCTTAAAATCGAGGTCAACCGAAAGTTAAGAAACTCTCAAGTCGTATTATTAAAAAAAAAAAAAAAAAAAAAAAAGGTTCCAAGACTTCGTAGACGGAATCAATGTTTGTTCGAAAATGTTCAGAAATTTTCTTGTCGAGAATAAAACTAACCGAATGGGTTAAAAGGATGAATAAATAAAACACTAACAAGACACACTGATCAATCTATTTTTATTTAATTTAGAAATACAGGGATAAAATAAAAAGCCATATATTAGAGAAGTGCAATATTTCCTCAACCCAAGTTGGGCGTGGGTAGTTAGTTATGTGTCATGCGTGATACATGCTTAGGCGATCATGTATTTTTCAATACATGACTAACGAGGCAGTTTTTCCCCCCCGCAGCAGGCTGCCATTTCTTTTTGCGGTAGACCAGTTGCCATCCAAGGCTATAGAATCCGGTCTGTCCTGCTATTTACCCATAGCTGGGGGGTGGAGAAGAAAAGGATTCATATCTTTCCCAAGAGTATTAGCACGTAAGTGAATGTAATGGATTCGACTGGAATTCGATTCCTCAATCCGAGCCGCTATCCATTACTCCACCGTGCCTCCTTGGAAGTGGGTACCTATCGTAAATCAATCTCAGACCATTCACGAGTGAATAGGGTTCAATTCTCATTGGGTGCCTTGTTATACCAGACTAAGCTAAGGCTTGCAAATAGGCATTTGGCGCGCCTGCTGTAGAAGCTAATGTCGTGAGCTAAATTTTTATTTATTTACTTCTAACTCACCTAATAAAAGACCCAAGGGCTACTCAAAGTAGAGGGTTACCGATTAAGGTTATTGTAAAGGAGTGAGAAGGGGGAATTAAGAAATGCATATTATGGGGACATGTAAGGATAGATAGTTGAACCCGAATTTTAGTCGTCAGGGAAGTGTCCTCTCGGGAGGGTATGTTCCAGAAATCAACAGTTCTGAGGGAGAATCGTTGGGTGCTGTTTTACAATTGCCAGTAGCGTGAATGTTAGCAAGCTTGTCTCCGAGATCAAAAGACAGAGCCACACTACTATCACTGTGTAAAGTTAAGCTTAAAATAACTAGAATATAGTTAGTTTAACCTTACCCTGTATGGAGGACAAAATGTAATTAAATGTGCAAAACTCGTATGTACAAGACTGACCTACCTAAGGTCGGAATCCGAGATTATATATATATATATATATATATATATATATATATATATATAAACACCAAGTGTAACAGCAAAATTGTCTAAATCGTGTAAAAGTAATAGTCTAATTGTTAGAATAAGCTTTGAACCGTTGTAACTTAGAAATGATTAAAGATATCTTACTGGAATTCTCAGAGGTTTTTATTGGACACTACTTTAAGCAATAGGAATGTATCTCCGAGCTTAACACCAGAATCGTGAGAAAATCGATCATAAACGAAAATGACATGTTCATCATTAATTAACCATAGCTAAGGATCGGAAGCTTATGAAGTATTGAAATATATATATATATATATATATATTATTCTAGGATCATTTTCCAACTTATTCAAAATGATTTTCGCCCTCTATATCCTAACTTTCTGTCCTGGAGTAACAAGGTGCCTCATAAATTTCACGTACGATTTCTTTTTCAAATCTTTTTTCACTGCTCTTTGGACTGTCATAGCTGAAACTCCTCTCTCACGTGCCAAAAGTCTTATGGATTAAGTTTGATCTTTTCTAATTGATCTCTTTAGCTCCAAGTTGAAATGATGATCCCTCTCCCTGCTGTGATCTCATGATCCAGGTTTCCTCTCTACTGTTCCCTCTTTTTAAACTTATTCGCCGTTCTCTTGATAGTTCTTGAATGAACTTTGAAGATGGAAGCTAGAGTATGAATGTTGGTACCATTACTGAAGGCCTGAATGATTTTTTTCCTCTTACCATTGATCATTTGGGAAGACAGTGGGGCTGACACAAAACGATTTTAACCTGTTCTCTTTCTAGCCGCATAACTCGAAGGGTTTTTCAGTGATTCTTACGACAAATGATGTCAAGATGGCTAAACGTCTTATCTGAAAACCTGGAAAAAAGAAACTCAGTTTAGTGGGTTTTTTAGGTATTAAACATTTTGTGGGATGGACAATTTTGCTGTTACACCCGGTGTGTGTGTTGTGTGTGTGTGTGTGTGATATTGCACATGAAATAGGGTCGATGCGTATGACAAGTCTTGTCCAATGTTTAGTTCCGAGGTTCGCAGACCGAGATAAACAATTCTGTGAGAGGTACACGATCAAATTTCACGTTTTCAGAATTTCTCTCCCTTTTAATGTTCACAAACTTTTGGTCCTCCCCCGGTAGGAGAGACACGGTTTGCTTTCTGCATTTCCCCACTTTGATTAGCAACTTATTCGGAATCGCTTTCCAATTAATACCTTATGTCTTCTAGACAGTTTCCAAAATGAATTTGAAGAATTATTTTTTAAAGACTATGGTGAAAGATCATTTTGAAAACTATCCCGTATCAAAGGGTTGGTGGTCCATGCCGAATTCATACCAATCTGTCAAAAGCACGTGTGGAGAGTATTTTGCGGTCCCCATCCACTTACCGTTTCGAACAAAGTTTTTCCCTAATGCGTATGATCAGAATCAAACTTCGTACAAAAATATGGTCAGTGATGAGACCGATGTGTTCAGAGAATTGAATTACTTATTGAAAAAGAGCTGGCCTCATCTCATAAGTGAAACAATTGAATAAAATGAATACTATTTTTCAATTAAACCATATACCCTATATCAAGGATGGCCAACCTGTGGCGCATTGCATCCTTTTGATGAAAAGGTCGCGACTGTCCGATTCCAACGAATTTAACTCCTAATCTTGCTGGTTTGGCGAAAACAAAGCAGAATCAAAATACACATTAAAGTTATTTATGTTTATTTTGCCTATATAAACATTATAAACTCTGCCATGCCCCCCCTGCAAAATCTGAAGAGAAAAAAAAGTCAAAGCATTGATTGATGCCCCCCCCTTTCAAAACTCCTGATACGCCCCCTGGTCATAAGCATATATTTTTCAAATAAATAGATTTTATTATATCTTTAAAATATGTCCATATTACAACACGTACTGAAAGAAAGTGAATGTTTGTGTGGCACATTTAAATTAATCGTACAAAATATTGGCGCATGGAATCAAAAAGTTGGCCACCCCTGCCCTATATTCTAAAAGGGCCCGCAAAAATAGTCGAGCAGGCACGAAAGAGTACACGGAAGGAAGAAAAAAAAAAAAAAGAAAAAAAAAGAGGTTGATGTGTAGACACCCCTCTTCCTCATTATGTGCCCCAGTAATTCCAACTGTGTTTCTGATGTTATGTATAAGTTTACTTTTTGTTTCTAATATCTCTAAAACCTCGTCGTTGCTCACATGTTCAGTCCTTCAGCATCCTTTTGTAGAACCACATTTCTGGCGCTTCAAGTGTCTTCATCTGTGAAGAGATTGTCCGTCATTCACTGCCATAGGAAGACAGATCACAAGTTCAGTAATCTTACAGGACAGAGGAAAACAGCGCAAAATCATACTTGATAAGCTTGAGTAAAAATGGATGGCGGAACAGGGCCGAGGGGAAATAATGAAAAGACAAAAGTTATTAAGAGCTACAAAGGACAGGTAATTGTGAAGAGCCATGATCGCCTATGTCCTGAGGGGACACGGCACATAAAGGTGTAGACATTTGGTCTTAAGATTCATATCAGAGACCTACCGTTTTTTTTAAAGAGCGTCACTACCCAAACACAGAATAATAATAATCAATGCAAGTAACATTCCTTGTTCACTTAAGAGTTCAGATATGTTGAAAAACTTACCAATTGGTTTTCATTTTAAAATATGAAAAATAGATTTCCTCAGCACAAGTCTTAGAGTCGACAAAGATACTCAAAGTCAAAATAATGATTTATAACTCGAATAATCGGCCATATTCATCTGGCTGGTGTAAGCCTCGGTCAACTATCAGTTAAATGCTACATAAACTAAAATGTTCTCTGTGACCAACGTGGAAAGTTAGTTTCAATTTTACCGAAATGTTTTTAAAAAGCACAACTGTTTCAAACGATTATGACTGATATTTTTACTGAATGAGCCAATGACCATTCTGTGTGCGCGCACGAGCGCTCTCTCGTAGAATCCGTAACAGGCTCGGATTTTGAACTAGATGAGCCAAAGAACCAAAATTTCAGTAGGATCCAGTAATCAGTCTTGCTCTCAAAATCTACTTAAAAGAAAATAACTTTCTTTCTTTTTCCACCAGAGTGGTGAATAATACTAGACAAGACGTCCGTACATAGAGCAGTTGTAGCTCATTTGATAAAGAAAGAAGTTTATTTGAACGAGTTGCCAGAGTTTTCAGATTTAGATTTTCAGCTGCTAATAAAAGTATTTTACCGTGTCTTGGATGTGTAGCCTCGGGGTGTAGAATAGACAAAAAAAAAAAAAGTTACATTTCTTGAGCAACCGTGAATATATTGTACGAAAATATATACATCTTAAAAACGTACTTGTAATTGTGTATTTCACTAAAATTAAAAAATGAAATACAAAAAGTAAAATAACTATAAAAAGTGATAAAAAAAAAAATGACATCTGCCTTGCATACCCCATTCCTACTACGATCAGTCATACTTTCAAACTCCGACTACACTCCGAAGAAGGCCAGAGGGTACAACTTCAGTCTATGATTTAGATTTCGTGTTTAGTCATTATAAGAAGTCTAAAAAAAATCATATTTGACCTATATTTGAGTCTAAGAGAAACTCTTAGCAGGACTATACAGGAGAGCCTTTTCTCACCCGAAGCATCTTGTAGTCAGCCTCTCTTGGAATTAAAAACTGATGATTTAGAGACAATACATTTCTTTCTGTTATAAAAATTACAACTAAATAGCACGCATGAATTGTATACATAGGGAAAAATAATGAGAGAGAGAGAATTTATGACTTAGGCTTAGGCAGTAAATTATAAGAATGGAATATGAAATGAAAAGAAGAAAGTGAAATTTACATACCCACCCCAGTCCTTTATCCAGGGCATGCGCTTAAAAATATATTTCATTCAGAAGCGTCTTTTTATCAAATGAGCAAATTAAATACTTGAGCACTAAGCGCGTACAAGAAGTGAACTATAGGTCTTTTTTCAGTACATAATTAGTACACTAGGTGCATAGCATACAGATTTTTTTTTTTTAATACAAGAAGACTGACGATGACAAATACAGTATCAAAGTCCTGAGTCAATAGTTACACGCTCAGGTTAGAAAGATAAAAAAAAATCGTTTTTTTTGTGTGTTTTTTTAAACAAAATAAAAGAAAAACAGAACTCAATAACCGACTAGTGAGTGTTAAAAAAAGTAAATGTACCATGTGTGTACTTACTTTACTCTGCTGATAGTAAAAATTAGATCAGTTTTTACAGTAGAGTAAACTTTGCACCTGCACCATAAAGTTTAAATAAAATAGATAACGTTTTAAAGATTTTTTTTTCTTAATTCTTCATCCACGTTCCGTTTATAAAATCGAAACTTCAGACTCCTTAAATACCAGAATCTTTGTCATAATGAACCGGTCACCATCACAACGTACTGTGGCAGAAATTGGGGCGCAGTGAAAATATACGATGTGATCAAGGACAGATGACCATTTGGGGCCCCTAAGCTAATGAACTTAGACGGAGACATCCTTTAACTCGCCCACACCAGTCTTGGATTTCTTTTTTGTTTAACTTGATATTTTTTAGCAACATAGCTTGAAGTGAACTTATTGGAAATTCTTTAAAAATAAACTAGAATACTAATAGTTATCTTTTTTGTTTGTCAACAAAAATATTCAAGAAATACTATTTTTTACTATTTACTGCAAAATTAATAAGCACATATTGGAAAATAAATTTAAAAAAAAAGATTTTTTTTAATAATGTAATAAAAACTGTTACAAATTCAGAGCCATCGGATTTATTAAATTATAACAAAAAAAAAAAAATTCAAAATAAAATAGGAGTTTGTCATTACATTTCATTTCAGTTTTAAAAACTATTTAACATCTAGAAAATTAAAACCATTGCTTTTAAAAGCTAAAAAGAAAAAAAAAAAGAAAAAAAAGATGAGAGACCCTAGGCTGCAGCCTAGTAAAGGATAATCCGGCCCTGGATGTGATACATATTCATATAATTTAAGAACCAGGGAGTCCAACACTTGACATCAGATTTGGAAAGTGTGGGTCCGAAGTCTTGACAGCCATTAAGAGGCTGGTTTCCGATTTACCGAATGGGGAATAAATAATAATAATAAAAAGAATTCTTTACCGAATGAGCCACAAAATATCCCCGTCCGCTAAAAACAAGCACAGTTGAAATTTCAGTTCACTGATCTGCGTATTTCTGAATAATGATGTATAATGACAAGCACAAGACGACGGATTCCGTCGTGTACGATGTATAAGTGTTTGCAAAGTCAATGCAAGATACCCGCTCCAAGGCACAAAATTTTAAGTAGTAGCTTCAAGTTAAACCGACGGGGGGAAAAAAAACTAAGAAAAAAAAACATCTTTCTTTACACACCACCATTAGTTCGGTATGAGATCTTAAATATTGGATTGTAACAATTCAAGACTGATTGCATGTGTGATGAGGTACCTAAATTATCTAAAAAAATAAAAAACCATCATTGATTGAATTGAATCCATGTTAGAAGGGAGGAACTGTTAGCTTTGTACGTGCGGCATGAGCAATCATTTATTTTTTTTGACAAAACAAGATTTTATGTTGTGGTTTATTTTTCGATTTTTATAAGTACGAAAAAAATAGAAAAAAATGAAAGATGTCGTGCAACTTTAGTAAAAAGAAAAAAAAAGCAGATAGAAATCTAAATCTAAGTTCGAACCCGATTCGATCTTGCTAAAAAGAATCAACATCTTTACTGGATGAGCTACGGGCCACACAGTAAAAGTAAAAATTATCGAGTACCGACCGATACAGAAAAAGAAAGAAAAATGGAAAGAAAAAAAGCTAGAAAGTAACAAAGTTTCGTGTGTTGAAAAGATGCCCGAAAAAGTTTCATTTTTTTTGTTCGTAAAGTTCGAACAACATTTATGAAAATCTGAAAAATATTTTTTTTGTTCAAACTCTGCATGCTGCATGTGTCAATTGATTGAAAGTGTAAGTGTACTATTTGAAAATGTAAATAACTAATAATATACGGTAGCCTCTGCACGCTATAAAAATAGCGTGACAACTCCTTGAACAAAATTAATAGTCCGCACAATATGATAGGCATACATAGACATTATTGTGTAGTAGTTATATACAAACTTGATTTATTACGATGTTAGTGTGCATATGCTCAAAAAGAATAAGCCATCAGTTAAAAAAAGAATGATAAACTTTTAAATGTGATTAAATTTTCCTTTTAAATTAGAGAAACTTTTTTGCCAATTCATATTTTTCTTCTGACAGCCAAAAAAAATAAATAAAATAAATAAAATAAAAAGTTAAAAATGAAATTAAGAAAATTAAAGTAAGCACACTTAATTAATATTTCCTTTCTTTTTTCCAGTACAATTACAAGAAGATGATCATATTCTCCAGTCTTAAAATTAAGAATGGTGTTTTTAAATTTACATTTCTCAACATAACATTCGCATTGTGTTGATTTGGTCGCTACTTTCATTTTTCATTAATCCAAGGATTTTTAATTTTTTTTTTTTTTTTGTCAAAAATATTTTTCTTTTAAATTTTGAAATTCAATAAGTTTGCAATAATTATAAAACTAGAATTTAAAACTGTCGAATTTCTTAAAAGCGTGGAATAATTTTTCATTTTAAGGTGAACTTACCAAAAAAAAATTAAAAAAATCAGCAATTCAAAAAAAAAAAAAAAAAATTTAAGCATGTTTAAATTTAAAAAGACACCACTTCAAAATTAACTCAGGACTTAAATTATAATTAAAATTAATAAGTGACTATCCGAATAAAACAAAAAAATGAATCCTTTGCTAACGAATTAACAGTGTGACATTGTGCATACACACATTTTCAGCGAAGAGAAAGTGAGTAATTTCATAAAAATTCTTCCAAGATGACAATTTCATCAATTCGTTCGAGACAGGCAAATGCCCTCTACGCTGAACATTATTAAAAATTCTTCAGGTTATTGCACATTTGGTCCATCGTAGTCTGAATTGTAGTAAATCGTTTCTGGACATATTGGCTTGTATTAAAAATAAATAAATAAATAAATACAACCGTATTCGGCGAAAAAAAAAAAAATTAATATACAATATTTTTTTAATTAAAAAAAATCTTTTAAAACCGAAAAATATTGGAAACAATTTTTAAATGAAAAAAAATTATAGCAAGAATAATTATTTGCACATTTTTAATTTTCTTTTTAATCATATTCGTACTTACCTAATATTGAACATTTTTCTGTCAGATGTCCGAAGAATTAGCAATCGCTAAATTTTTTTTTTTCTCCTTAAAAATCCTTTGTTCTCCAAACAGAAACCACTGCCATTCATTGTCAACAATAAGCATGAGAATTCCCATGTGCGGCTTCCGGCTGGAAATGAAGTAACGAACAGGCGGCACTCTGATTGGTTAAAATTACCAGAGGGGGCTGGCCCTACACCAATGTTTGTACACCCATCCTTTTCCAGGTCTGTACTTGTGTAAAAACACAGTTCATCTACACATAATATCTAACTATTTTACCGGCGTTCTCTATTGATCCGTATAAAACAAAGTCTACTCTTAACAAAAATGTATACAAATCTGTAGGTTTCATTTATGGATTTTAATTTTTTGTATACACACTAGTCTACTTCCTGTTTTTTTGTCATTAAATTAAAGATGAAAGTAGGGAAAGCCTACAAAGGATTTTAAAGTTACATTTGAAGCCCCACCTTTTTTTCTCCTTTCGTCTTTCTTCCTCTCTCTTTCCCTATGTTGCTAAAAACCAGACTTTTCTTTTAATTATTTTTCCATCTCTCCCAAGGATACAACTTTATTTTTGATCAAATGGTAAAAAAAGCAAACAAAATACAATAGTAACAATTATTTATTCAATTATTTTATTCGGACCATGAGACTATATTTCCATTTATTTGCATTTAAAAATTAACCTTTAGTTCGGTTATTTTACTTTTCTCAACCTTTTTTTTTATACAAATTAATGACTAATTAATTTTCTTGAATTGTAAAGAAAGAATTCTTTTTTTTTTAATTGAATAAACTAATAAACACGACGAGAAAGATAAATGTTATAAAAACATTAAAAAAAAATTGCAGATTATCTTCCTTCGTCAAACTTTCAAAGATTGTTTTTATTAAATGTCTCAAATAATGGAATGTTACTAGAAAAATCTCTACATTTAATCGGAATCCTAATATTTTTTTTATTAGTAATGAATAATAAATAATCAGGTAGAATAAAATAATAGGTGGGTACATAATAAGATTATATCACCCTCATCTTCCTTAAATAAAAGTTCCTCCCTCTGGTTATTTGTCAAAGGCCATTGGATTATGAAAATCATTCCAATGGCCAACCAGAAGGCAAAATAAAAATAATCTTTTTTATTTACTTTTTACTTCTGTCTTTTTGAGAAAAAGCGTTCCTTTTTTATTTCTTTACTTTTTCTTTTTCGCTTTGTTTACTTAACCTTTTTTTTTTAAACTTAATTATTTTCCATTCTGTCGCTTTTTGTCTTGATTAAAATAAAATAAAAACAACTTTTTCTTTCTCATTATTTTGAATGTTTTTCTCTTAATTTTTATTTTAATAACTTACAGTTTTTTTCTTCATAATTATTATTATTTACAGTTCTGTAACTAAATTATTTTATTTTCATGGATTAATTTTATTCCTTTTAAAACTTTTTATTGTGTTTTTTACTCTTCATTTTTCTTCGTTTTCACATTTTTCTTAATTTTTTCTAGTTTTCTTTCAACTCTCCTTGTGAAGAACTATTGACATCCATATTTTAAATTTTAATTGTTTTCATGCGAAAAAAACATTAGAATATACTTTTATTTATTATTTTATCAATATCATCAGTTTTTAATTTGATTTGATTTGTTTGTTTAAATGGCACATCAATTCCCTGTGGGTCATTTAATGGCGAAATTTAATTTTTCTTATATCATTCCAGTTGAACATTGAACAAAATATAAAACCAATCCATCCTTCTTTTGGTCATTACAACTAAATAAAATTAGAATTTCATATATATTTTGAATTTTGATTGTTATCTATCTTATTATGTATTGAGTAGATTTTGCCGGCAATTTTTCTTGTAAACATATTTTATTAAATGTAATAGACTTTTTATATCTTGTAAATTTATTGATCTTCTTTTCTAGTATGAAAATAGCATTTCACAAATGTAACTGTTTTTGATATATAAAATATATCAACATGTATAAAAATAAGACCCCGTATTATTAAATGTCTCAACATCATAATTACCTACTATTCACATTGTTCAGGCTGTTGTCCTCATCTTTATTGTCATATTCACATTGTTTTGGCCATTGTAGCTGCAACCTTCATCAGGTGATATAATTTGGAAATTTGACACATGGCCCAGTCGATAAAAGCATTGGTTGATGTAATCCAGTGAATTAACCCAAAGTATTGTTAGTTCAGCAGAGGTGTACAAAAACTTAGAGAGTTGAGTTACTAAAAGGAAATGACTGAAACTGATATATCCAGAAAAGAAACTAGAACAATCTGCTGTAGTGGATGAAATAACGGGTTTGGTTTGAAATTCCAATGTATATCACCTGAAGAAGGTCGGAGCATACAACAGCTGAAACATCATGAATATGACAATAAAGATGAGGACAACAGTCCAAACAATGGAAATAGTGTAAGTAGTTACAATACATCATCTCAGAAATATAGACAGATCCTGAAGAAGGTCGGAGCATACAACAGCTGAAACTAGCTCATCTCAAAAATATAAACATCATAATCATCACCATCATCCTCTTGTCCAGATGTAGTCATAGAGTTGTCCAGATGTAGTCATAGAGTCGTTGTATAGCTGAGCAGCCTAGTAGTTCCCTGCAAATATCTGGGCTGAAAGCTGGAGAAGTATTCATTCATGAGTAGCATGTCTTGGGTAAGACAACCTGGTAGAGCTCATCTCTCCCCAAGTCAAACAACAGCTGATGTCTTCTAACTCAAAGGCTCATCTTGGTCACAGACAAGTGGCTACTGATTCCTGCATTCTTCAATGCATATGAAAATTAAAATAGATAAGTAATTACACATCATTACATGTCGCTGACACATCACTTACTACATTCTGCCACACTGAATTTAGCTTTTAAACAAAAAATAATGACATTTGTAAAACAATGTACTGCTTAGAATACACTTGATTTTCTTTTCTGACTCATACTCCTGATGATGACTCATGTGAGTCGAAAGCTTGGACATGATGAATTTTAGCTATTTTATACATCAACAACAGCCACATTTGCAAAATGTTATTCACATACTAGAAAAAAAGATGAATAAATTTAAGGCATAAAATATAGGTTTTTTTCATAGGAAATGTTTACTTATTTTATATGAATAGGCTATTTTGCCGATCCCTATAAAATAGCCTTGGTTTCTATTTTACAAGGCTATTTTATCAGTAAATATAAATAGTATTTTATAACTAAGAATATATCACACACACATATATAACAATATATATTTATTTACAGACAGAAAGTAAGAGCGAGAGAGAGAGAGAGTGTGTGTGTGTGTGTGTGTGTGTGTGAGAGAATGGATTAACGCAGCACCGTAAAACAGAGTTGAAAAGTATTTATATATGTATGTGGTCTTACAGTGAAAGAGAGATGGAGAGACATAAGTATGCACATACATATATACATGCATACACACATACACACTCACACACACATATATATAGTACAGTTCAGTACTGTATATATATATATATATATATATATATATATATATATTATAAATTAATTGATTTAAAATATGGTTTTTTCCACTACACAGTTCTAACCATGTTTCAAAAATGGAAGCTAAAAGCCCCGAATTTAATTTTGTAATTAAATTAAAGACATTAGTTCCATTTCATCCTCAAGCGAATACTATTTTGTAAAAATAAAAATATCTGTAAGAACACCGGATTATACATCTTACTGTTCTTTTTTTTTATTATATATATATATATATATATATATATATATATATATATATATATATATTCATAAAACAATATTCATTCAGTATAGCCATAAAACTCTTTTGCAGAACTAAAAGAAAAAATGAAAAGTTATGAACACACAATGTGCAGTTGTAGAAAAGAGCCAGCAGAACAATTGCTACAGCTCTAGCATGTTTATGGAGCCTTGAAATTGTAAGCGCAGTGGTTGTGTGAGCTGTGTAGGCAGGACTTGAACAACGTGATTTCTGTGTTCTGTGATTGTTGTCTTCAGTGGGTGCACCTGAAGTGTATTGGCAAAAGAACCATGTCCAAGGACAAGTTTTGGATTTGCAGAGACTGTTACACCTGAAGTGCTTAAAATATTCAATGACTTTTATATTTCCTTTAATATTTAATGATGAATAAGTGATTTTAACTTGAAGTTTAACAATTGATGGTGGAAAAGATTTTGAATTGTTTCAACACTTGATAGTGAAAATAAATAAATATCTGAGTTTAATCTGTGCATTATTATTTTTAAAATTATCTGCCTTCAAAATAATAAAAATAATTACCAGCAAAATAATCTGGGGGTCTATTTTACTGAAACTGGTAAAATAAGATTTAAAGCCTGCCTCTAGCAAAATAACCTCCTCTTATTTTATATATCTATTCACTTATTATAGATCCTGTTTATCCGCATGATCTTCACTTCCTAACATCATCGCTTTCATTCATATCACACCTCATTTATCATAACCATTTTAACAGTAAAACTCTACCTTGACTGCCTCTTGAGCCTTGTATTGAGTGAATTTTAGAATTAAGAAAATTGTTATTAAAAATATAACTATCTACATAAAAATTTAATTTACATCAAGACATGACAACTATATTGGAGTTGATGTGCCATAAAACTACCTTCATTCACCTTTTTATTAAAATTAATAAATTTTGAATTCTTAAAAAAATTTGATTTCTGCTTAAGAGTTTGTCACTTAATGATCATTATATAAGAATCAATTTGACACTAGACCACATTCACTCTTTATAAAACACTGGTCCCTATACGATCACTGAAGTTAAGCAACATCAAGCCCATTCAGTACCTAGATGGGTGACTGCTTAGGAATACCAGGTACTGTAAGCTTAGATGTGCAGGTGGTGCAATGGATAATGACTCGGAATTGTTAATCGGCAAGTCAAGTTTCAATTTCATTTCGGTTCGTTATAGTCACTAATGTGCAAATGCTCTTGGGAATGGTATGAATCTACCTAATATCTCCATAGCTATGGATTAATTACTAAGACTTGTATCATTAAATCATTATTATCTCAAAAAATAAATATTCTTATAATCTAAAAATATTTCCTAGCTTTAAATAACCTGCAAAGGGTTGATAAGCCATAAAAAATCAATCAATCAATCAATCAATGAAATACTTGTAAGTAATGAATGTGTGAAATGTACAAAAATGAAACCAAAATGACTTGATCAGGTAAAAATGAAGAGACTTTAAATAGTTAGATTTGGTCTTCTACAAATCACAGGTGCTTGTAGCTCAATTGATAGAGCAGCTGATATGGTAAGCCCAGCTATCTGAGGTAAAGAGATGTGAGTTTGTGTCTCATCAAGATCTTTCTTTCTTATATGTTCATTGGTGGCTGTTGACCAAGAGTCAGAGCTATTATTGCAGTCATTTTTTTTTAATAGCATTGGTAAGCTAGTAATAAAATCAAATCGATAAGATGGTTTATACACTAAGATCATTCTTTGCCATTTTATCAAGTCATCTTTATTTATAAAAGCCAGTGTGAGTTGCTTTTAATGTGCAAAACATGTCATATTAAGTTTTTAGTTTTATGTGGTAAAAGCTTGCTTAAATTTAGAAGCATCGCATGGGATGGCTGAAGTATGGATGACCAAAATAGACAATTGCTATTACCCACAATGACAAAAAAATATTCCCTACATTACAAAACTGTCATATGGTGGGCAACTCATTAGTTAAAAATAAATAAATGATATTTATAAAGAGGAACTGAAATTGAGAATTTATTGTTGATAAAATTAGCTGTGGGTTAAATAGCAAGTTAGACTAAACTCCCTAGCCTTGGTTGATAAACAATCCGGAAGAAGGGAAATCCTAAATGAAAAATAAGAAAAAATCAAAGGGGATCAATTTCACTATCTGAAGAATAGTTAGTGCAATGCACAGTTTAAATATGTTAAAATCAAAAAGAAGTTGTGGAGAGCCTTGACCATCTACTTCCTGAAGAGACACAGCAATTAAAGAGAGAAAAATATATTTTCATAAATAAAATAAAAATAGGGATAAAAAATTAACAAGTTCAACTTGCATTTTAGTCCCCAATAAAGCCTCATTAAAACTGGCCTTTTACCAATCAGTGAAGTTTAGAAAATATCTGTAGGTTGGTAGCTATGGGATAATGCTTAAGGGGGATGCACAACATTTTTAGAACAGAAACTATTCAATTCTTATAGGATGCCCCACTATTGAGGTTTTGTGTCAGACTAAATAAAACTTAGTTGGGCACTAGTTACAGGTTGATAATAAGCTTGTTTCACAAATTTTGATAGCAAAACTGTTTAATTCCTACAGGGTGCTCTCTTTATATAAATATATATATATATATATATATATATATATATATCATACTTATTATAAAACCCAGGTTGTGTGTGTGTGTGTGTGTGTCTGTTCGTTTATATATTGGATCGGATTTCCTACATTTTTCAACCGATTTCAACAAAACTTCATAGGACTACGTAAAATTACCTTGCGCCGGTTCTGACAGTGCCAAAAATCGGAAAAACACAATTGTTTTTGCACAAAATCAATTTGAAAACACGATTAAGAGGCATTGCTGTTGCGAGAATGAAAGGGGGACAACTCATATCGAGCTTTACTTATAAAAAACAGGTTGTTTGTGTGTGTGTGTTCGTTTATATATGGGATCAGATTTCCTACATTTTTCAACTGATTTCAACAAAACTTCACTTTTTCTTTTGGTAGGTAGTGTTTCTTATTGTCTTGCATACTTTTTTCTTTATTTTTACATTCAGAATGCTTTAAAAATTCCATTTACAAGACAATTGTTTATAATAAAATTCTATTCAATCGGTAGACTCATAACGATTGAAAACAATGTTTTTCTTTGAGTTCGGGTTTGACCAATTCATAAAAAAAACAAAAAAACAAAACAAAACAAAAAAAACTAATTAAGACATGCGTGTCCATCAACCTTAAACAATAATCTTTGTCAATTTTATTTTTCAGTCTTTATGATGGTCGATACTTGATCTATCTCTTACTGTTACATCCCCGGGCAACGCCGGGCTCTACTGCTAGTATATATATATATATATATATATATATATATATATATATGTGTGTGTGTGTGTGTGCCAGACTAACTTTGGTAAATAACATTATTAATCAATAAATAAAAAGTTCACAATATTTATCTATGACCAATTAAAAGTTTTGCATTGTTATCACTCTTCAGGGTCAGACAAGAATATTGTATTATAGATTAAATATATATGCTCATGCTTATGCTTACTAAATATTCAAATTTTGTATGCTGATAACTGTTAATTGAATGACAATATTACAATGATGAGATCAAAAAAGCTCTAAAAGCTCTCTCCTTGGTTCTGCCTACTATCTACTTTATATTAACAATCTGCCTAAGAAGATTCTCAATTCTCAAGTAAATATATTTGCAGATGATACTAAGAGCATGTGTACAGCTTCGAATATCTTAGGCCAGAGCTTGGCAGCTGATCTCTCCTCTGACTTGGCTCTAACAGCTCAATGGGATGAAAAATGGCTTATAACATTCAATACTACCAGAACTAGCAATATTTGCACATGTTCTTTGACCAGATCATGAGGAACGTCTCAACAGCGTCTGTTCACAAGGCCATGCTTATAGAGATGTTGATTGATGGTGCTTTGTGAAGGATCAAGTTCTGCCGACAATGCATGAGTGTGTGGAATGTTCCGCGTCTGCTAGTCACCCCTGCAGGGAAAATGTACTCTTCCCCTGTAGTAATTATCATCACATACATACAAATCATGCAACAAACATTCATTGGTTAATCTACTCAAAACGAGCCTGCTGATTGGTCAGTTCCGACCAATCAAACCGCCTGCACGTGACAAATCTGTTTTCCTGCTCAATATGCTCTGAGCTGATCACGTGATACCCAGCCATATATAAACAAAACACGAATAAGCTCCCTTGTGTTCTCTTCAGTCTCTTTTGTGTCTCATTCTTGCTACCAAAATGTAACCTTCAAGAGCGCCTGTCTTATTCATGCAGTCAGATGTTAAAGATCATTACAATACTCACACAAGTACGGCAGTCAGAATTTCATCCTCGAGAAATGCCAAACTAATCCACACCAGTCAAAATCATAACCAGCTACATTTTTGCCGTGCAAACTTCTCTGACTCAACACACGCAGCATTTTGCTCTACCAGGAACAATTTCTTACATTACTAAAAAGTGATAATAACTCACTACTAATAAGTATTCGTAAACATTCAATCAAACATCAAAACAACTAAAGGTACACAACTCATACCAGTTTTGGACACTAATTCAAACAAACACACACATACGCACAATTAACTGAACTGCCACAAGAGACATTTTTGTACGTAAACAATCACTTAGTTTAATTTCACACACAAACCTTAATAACAGTTTCACTGTTATAGTCCAGGTTAGGACCAAGGAAGAACAACACGAACACAAGAGTAGAAATAACAAAGGTATATTACATGAAATAATAATACAAGATGTGGAAGGTGTTAGTATGACTGTCAGTCTGGTTTGGAGTGAACTACTATTGGCTCAACTCAATTCGACCCTCTCTCTTGAGAGGCATAGTATACATAGTGTTAGGAAGAGTTCATTCTGTAGTTATAGGTAAGGACCCATGACATCCACGAACACTGAAACTTGGTGTAAATACACTACATAATTCAACTCAACCATTCACACCTGTTCAACAACCTTTGATTCAATTGTGTATTTTTATTCTATATAAATCCATGTTATTGTTATACCTTTAACTACGTTTTTTGCTCTGATTTATTTTGAATGATTTGTCTTCAATACTCATGTTTCTAAATTTGTTGTGGATGAATGTTTAAGAACACCAACATCATTGACCTGATTGATAAAATAACCTTCTGATACCTAAGACACATTTGCCAGTCTACAACAAGTGCTTGTGATTGGCTGTTGCTCAACTATTTCAAGCAAGACGTCATCATCCAAAACAGAAGGTCTACCTGATCTTGGTTTGTCTTCAAGGTTATTCTCACTTTCCTTGAAACATCTGAACTAGTTTTGTGCCACACGTTCATTGACAGTTTCTGGGCATTTCGACATCACTAATTTCTTTTGCTGCTGCCCGTGCACTTGGTCTTTGATTCCATGGTTAGCATAATATGGCTCTAATTGCAATTTTTTCGCCACTCATTATCAAAGTCGTAAGATAAAAAATAAACAATTAATGTTTATATCTTATATATGAAAATAAAGAATAAACAATTTAGTAACAAATGGAAAGTTTTATCATATTAATGATAATTCTCTTTTACGATAAATCTCTCTTCTTTCATCTACGTGTGTGTTGCTGTTCCTTCACTGGAGTACCACCTTTGTCTGTTTATAACCTCTTTAAGGGTACAACAGAGGAACAGCCTTTTGTTAAGACAGAGAGGAGTCAGGTACTTTCTGGAGTGGCACACGGAGTCTTTAGCAAGCGATCATATATACAAGTTTCATTTATGTCTGGTTTAAGCTTGAATCCCCACAGACGTTCAAGAAAAGGAACCTTATTGAGAATACAACTGTTCATGATGACTGAAGACAATTCAGGGTCTGTTCTGTGGAGATGAAATGTTACTAGTTTGGTTTCTGTTGTAGAGTAGTTTTCACAGTGGAGGCTTGTATTTCACTAAGCCGGTCCTAAAATAGGTTCGATGTACAAAACGTTAGGAACTTGATATAATAGGTAATGATGCAGCAATCTAGTTGTGGTAGCTGATACTTTAATATCCAACTAACGGTCGTCCGACATCGACTGACTGACCAACTCACTGAGCGACTGGCAACTGACTTGTTACTATTACTACTACCACTTATTATAGGTGGGAGAGTTTATTAACTATAGAATAGGTGTGTTCCACTATAACAGTTTCAGAGGTATTGAATGTTACA
The DNA here is from genome assembly GCA_903632075.3 of Acanthosepion pharaonis. Lineage (NCBI taxonomy): Eukaryota > Metazoa > Mollusca > Cephalopoda > Sepiida > Sepiidae > Acanthosepion > Acanthosepion pharaonis. Next base: position 360,044 of record CAHIKZ030003920.1, on the reverse strand, counting down.
AACCATCCAACTAAAGAGTTTGATCCTCTATGTCTTTGGCCACATGATAAAATTAATCTCTGTTTAATATTTTAGGGGGTTTCATGTTGTGGGGTAATGATAAGCAAGATAGTCTGCTGAGGAGTGACACTGATCCTCACTTACTATCATAGACTAATGGCTTTGTGCCAGTGCTAAGCTATATTTAATCAATAACAACTGTGGAATCTTCATAGTCCCCAGACTTTTGTGTATTTGAAGAATGTTAATGAAAATTATGCAATTTTTAATTTTGAATGAATAGTCATTAGCAAAAGGGGAAGCCCAATATGCAAATTACAAATTGTGGATACCAAAATCAAACAAGCATAACAATTTATATATGTGGAAAGAAAAGTATGACGCTGAAAGTGAACTTGAATAAATGAATGGCAGGACAGGGTTCAGGAAAGATACCAAACAGACAAAGTTTATCAAAAGTTACAAAAGACAGAAAATTGTGGAGAACGTTCTGAAGGTATATGCCACATAGAAGAAGAAAGAAGAAGTAAGAAAAAATCAAATAAAAATATGCACAATATAAAATCTAATTGATTCTTAAAGATAACTCATATGCTTGTAAAATTCACATTGAGCACATGGGGAAATAATGGCTCAGAGTCTGGAATGTTATCTATTTTTGTAATATTTTCTCAAGGGTTTACAGATTTTGATACAGATAAAGAATTGTTTTTTTTTTGTTTTGTTTTTTTTATGGAAGTAGGGTGTAGATATAAAGATGGTGCTGACTTTTGACAGAAAAATAAAATGTTAGTGCTGGCAAATTCTATGAAAGGCAGAAAATATTTTTTATTTAATAGGGAATATTTTTTGTACAGGTATAAAAAGTTTTTTTAAAGTGTGCGAGTAAGGTGATAATTTTTAAAGCTAGCTTGGAAAATGTGAATGACAGTAATATGAACATGGAAAGAAAAAAAAAAAAGAAAGAAAGAAAGAGACAAAAATGGAAACAGTAAAAGAAAAAACAAAAAGATTAAGAAAAAGAAGAGAAAACAATGGAGAAAAATAAAGAAAAGCAAATAAAAGAGAAAGAAAATCAGGAGAAAGACGAATGAAAAGTAAAAAAAAATGAAAGAAAAGAGAGAAATGGAAATTAAAATACAAGAAAGAATAAGAGAGGAAAAAGAAAGGAAAGAAAAAAGAAAATTGAAAATAGAAAGAAAATTTAAAATTTAAAAGCAAAAGAAATATACAAAAAAAATGAAAGAAAATGCAAGAACAAAAAAAGAAAAGAAGAAAAAGGAAGGGACAAAGGAAAAATAAATCGAAGTAAAGGAGAGAGTAAAGAAAAAGAAAAGAGAAAACTAAGAGTAAATTGAATAGAAAGAAGAAAAAGAAAGGGGAAGATAGCAAAAAAGTGTAAAATAAAAAAAAGAAAAAGTGAATGAAAAAGAAAGAAAATGAAAGAAAAATTGGAAGAAAAAGAAAGTAAATTGATAAAAAAGAGGAAGAAAAAAGGAAAAGGAGAAAATTGTTATCTTTTGTGTTCTTAATTCTTCTTCTTGCATTGTGTTGTCTCCTTAATATTATACATTTTTCCTATATTCTCTAATACTCAGTAACACTTATTGCCTTAGTGGCTTTATTGCCTTGCTTGGGTTGAAATGATTAAAAAATAAAAGGAAAAGTTGAACATTCAATTTACAAATTGAAGAATAGACTTGAAGCAGCAGAAATGTGGTTCTACAGAAGGATGCTGAGAATACTATGGACTGAACATGTGGGCAATCATCAAGCTTTAGAAAATAGAAACAAAACAGACACTTGTACTTAACATCAGAAAGTTGAAGGGCACATAATGAGGAAAAAAGACCTGGAAAATTTGATACTCCCAGAGCAGATTGAAGGCAAAAGTGAAAGAGGAAAATAATGCATAACCTACTTGAGCTTGAGTAAATGGATGGCTGGATAGGGTTTAGAAAAGATAAAAAAGATAATATTTATTAAAAGCTACAAAGGACAAGAAATTGTGGAGAGTCATGATCACCAATTTCCTTAAGAGACATGGCATATAATAGAAGATCTAGAAAAATCTTATAAAGAGTGAAATGGAAGTTAGAGTGAGAATATAAAAAAAGAGGTTGAGCCTTCACTGAAGCGGCATAAAATAAACTGTTATTCCCTGAACAGTGAAAACTAAATAAGACTAAGGTATTACAATCAGACATTATTACAACTGGTAATGGTGGACTATACAGTAAATCAAGGGTAGGCAACCTACGGCCCGCAGGCCGGATCCGACCCGCGAAGGCATTTTGACTGGCCCGCGAGCCTGATTACCAATGACTCTATTTTTAACATGAGAGACGACCTTCAAATGAAATTTGTTATATGTCATTTTCCATAGAATGTCTACACATCTCAGTCTAATATTTTTAGTGCACTATCTGCTAGTTATCTTTCATGAGTCATATTTTACCAAGTTGCGTTGCCTACGTTTAATGTCAAATAATGGATACATATTTGTTATGAACCTTGGCTACATTAAAAGATAACAGAAGCGAAAGGAATGATAAAGTGAAAAAGGCCAGGGAGGGACTGACATGCAAGGTAGCAGAAATCTAAAGACAGTTAAATATATGCGCATTATACATACATCCCTCATGAATGTGTGGATGATACCGCATGTGTACGTACGTAAGTGTATATGTTTGCAGCTATTTGTACTCGTATGTATGGGTATATGTGCTTCGTTTTTGTTTGATGTGTGTGTGTGTGTGGTTTGTTTGTGGAACAGTTTTCAATAACAGTTTCAAACCTGCACGTCATAATTTCATCCATTTCACTTCGATTGATTTTTTTCACTTTGAAGTATTTTGACGTTCCTTGAGGAAAAGTAATTTTTGTTAGGTGTTTTTTAATTTTAGATTTTCTTTTGTTTTTCTGATTTCTCAATGTTTATTTTCATTATGGTTTTAAATATTTAGGTTGACAGAGGTCTGCGTATGTAATTTTCCTTAATTTTTCATTAATGGCCTTCGTCCGGCCCGCAACCCGTCATTATAACACGATCCGGCCCGTGGGGTCGAATGAGTTGCCAACCCCTGCAGTAAATAAATGCTGCATAGGCATACAGAAGGCATTTATCTACCTTTAGTGGAGATAAGTCACATGGGTCACAGGGCAGCCACTTATATGCAGTGACTAAAGTGGCAGTCAATTTCAGTTTTTTATAGCAGTCAAACCAACAGAAATACTAGTCAAAAATTAATTATAATGTCAATTCTTCATCTAAGAAATTCTGGCAATTTATGGCTATGGCAACTAGGTGTAAAAGCAAGAAAAATAATATCAAATAAATACTAATCAATCATGATGAAAAAATATGCTGCTTAAAAATGAATAATAATTGATAATTCTTCATCTCAGTAATCTGGACAGATAAGAACATATGGTGAAAAACAAGAGAACTGTGATAAAAGAAATACTAGTTAAAAATGAATAATAATTGATAATGCTTTCTGTAAGAAACTAGAGGCATGGTGGAGTAATGGTTAGCAGCTCAGATTGAGGAATCAGAGATCTGAGTTTGAATTCCAATCCAATCCATTACATTCACTTACATGCTAATACCCTTGAGAGAGGTATGACTCCTCTTCTTCTCCCCGCAGAAAGAAATGGCATCCTACTGCGGGAAAAATATCTGCCTTGTCGGTCATGTATCAAAAGATACATGATTGCCTAAGCATGTATCATGTATGGCACAGAATTGACTGAAGAAATTAGACAATTTAAAACTGCTAATAATCCTAAAACCAGTGTAAGATAAGAGAAACCTATTATGCAAAAGTTTCTGTTAATGCTTCATTTAAGAAATTTATAAAAGCTAAAAATATTATTATACTGTGTAAAAACAAGAGAAATAAGTTGATTTCTTCATCTACAAAATTACACAAATCAGTATAAAGGCAAGAGAAATAAGATGAAAGAAATACTAAAAAATACTAATAAAAATTAGTAATGGTTGACAATTATTCAGCTAAGAAATTCAGACAAATTAAAACTATCACTACTAGGTGTAAAGGCAAGAGAAATAAGATGAAAGAAATATTAGGCAAAAATGAATAACTGACAATGCTTTATGAAATTCAGTATAAAATAGAAAAAAAATGTATCAGTGAATACTTTAAATAATTTAAAACATTAAAAGTTTCTCAACATTCTATATTTAAGTTAATTTCACCATATCATCAAGCACTTGAATCGTGATGCAATAAATTTTGTATTTTTCTTATTATCAATAAATTTGAATCCTCATGGAATTTTCACTGGTCTATCTCATTTCATATTATTATTTAGTCAGGCTCAGTGGAGATTGAGTGTGCAAGAAAATTTTATCTTTATGTGTGACGAGATAGACAGAGCTTGTTATCCTTTTGTTGACAGTCTAGGAGAAGGGGAACTTGGATTCCAAAACTGGGGTAGACTGGATTCCTTAGTCACCTTTCAAGGGGTCAATGGCTTTATCTTTGTGATGAGGCCAAATAAACTGTGGCTCAGTTGTCAACTTCCAAGTAATGGTCAGAAGAGGATTTAAGATTCGACATCACTTCCCCGATGTGAATCATGGACATGAGATGGACATTGGGGTGGATTTGGTTCAAAATGAGAAATCAGATTGCTGAGTTTGAATTCCATTCCATTCACTTACTCACAAATAACCTTGGGAAAGGTATTAATCTATATCTTCTCTCCTAGCCATGAGTTAAATAGCAGAGTAAACTGGAATCTCTAGCTGTGGTTGGTAACAAGTCTTGGAGAAGGACAACTAACAACTCTTAATTCAAAATTGTAACAAACATCTGTGGTTTCTGCTCACCAGCAATGTAGATGGAAAGAATCTATCTATCTATCTATCTATCTATCTATATATATATATATATATGATTATAAAACAGTTATTGATCAGACTTAAATAAGACCAGGAAACAGTTGTATTAAAAAGTGCTCAATACACATATCAAGGAAATATTTTAAAAAAATGAATGTACAGAGGTTTTAAATTTGAAAAATTAGGAGTCAGCCAATCATGCTACCTTGGTTTCAACCTTTTGGCATCTTCAGGCAATATAGGCCAAATAATTTCCTAATGCTTTATTATTCATATATGAATGCATAACATGAAGTATAATAGAAGGGGAGGAGTAAGGCAAGAGTGTTGAAATTGTATTGGAAAAAGAGTAAATAAATTGTATATACTTTCATCCAGCTTCATACAAACTCAAAAAGTACTTTTTAGTGTGTAAACATTGCAACATTAATTCAAACCTTTCATTTAATAGCTTTTTTTGGTCTGGAGATGTTATTATTGTTAATTTTTCCTCCTGGCAGAGTTTGCAGATATCACTACAATTACTGTCAAGTTTGGCTCTTAATATTTTCCAGTTTACAATCAGATCTTTGTTATTTTTTCCTTTTAATTCTTACACATGGCTGGCAAGTCTGGTTCAATTCCTAAGGTTTTCTAACCTGAATGATGACTTGTGATTATACTATCTCTTCTTGAAGCTGCCTTCAGAGCAACCCATGTATATTTTTCTCTAGCCATTTATATCTTTTACTTTGTCTTTGTAAATTACTCCAGTGGACATTTACCTTTATCTCTTCAGTTACATGTTTCACTGTTAACAATATTTTGCTGCATGTTAGCTTTAAACTTCCTGGTGTTTTATCTTTTTTATTGTAGTTTTGAAATTACTAGTGCAGCTGTAGCTTAATTCAATGGTATTTTTATTAAAGATCTTGTTTAATTCAGAATTTTTAGGGGAGTGTTTATTAAGAAATTTAAAAAAATATTTTATCTATTTTATATTTCACCTTTAAATTAAAAGAGGGGTTAAACCAAATAATATTTTTTCTTTTCCTCAAATTATTCTTTGTTGTTTTATTTGAGGTTTAAATTCCAGTTTATTTTTATTCCCATCTTAAAGCCATTTCCCATTTCTTTTGTTTTTTCATTGAAAATTATTTTACAAGAATTGCTAGATAACCTGCACTCTATTCCTTGAGGGATGTGTTTTATTATACTTGCAGGGTGGTTGGGCACCTCAGCATGGTGTAATGGTTAGCAAGTTTGTCTTGCTAGAACATATTATGACTGAGTAGTGAGTTTGATCCTCACTGGGTGCTCCATACTTCCAGCCTTGTGCCACATCTAAGCAGCATTTAGAAAATCATTATTTTACTTGCAGGGTGGTTACATCCAACATTCACATACCTCAATTTTGTGTTGGGTTTCATGTATAGGGAAACCCGGATAAAAGTATATACAATTTATTTACTCCCCCTCCAATACAATTTCAATACTCCTGCCTTACTCCTCCCCTTCTATTACACTCCATGTTGTGCATTCATATATGAATAATAAAGCATTAAGAAGTCATCAGTTACAATACCTCATCTCAGAAATATAGACAAGACCAGTTTCTTAAACGTAGCAGATAGCAGTAGACAAAAACTATTAGGTTGGTGCAAAAATAATGACGTAAGAATGTCGTTTTTTGACGTAGAAAAATATGTCAAAAAACGACATTATTACGTCATTATTTTTGCACCAACCTAATAATAACCTTTTTCCACTTAAAACCTTCAGCTCAGTTAAAATGTGTTAATTGTCTTAATAACCATTGAGCTGGGGAGGTATCCTTTTCAAGATGAAGTCTTTCAAGTCTTCACCTTCTATGTGTTGTGTCTCTTCAAGATGTGGGCAATCATGGCTCTTCACAACTTCCTATCCTTTGTATCTCTTTACTAAGAGTTTTTTGTATGTTTTTTGCCATTCCTCTCACATTGTCCTGGGTATGACGATAAACTTCACTCAGCAGTAAAGCTTCTGATTGGAAGGTTCTGAGGAATGTGGAACCACCTTTTAATTGCTGTTGTTCTCAGGTTCGCTCCCCAGTTTTTCTCGGTGTCAGCTTCATCTTTACTTTCTGGAGCTTTTTTTCACATATATCATCGGTGTTACCCATTCACTATACTCAACTTTTTTAAATACACTGGTTTTCTCTAATCTGTCCAATTCTTTATCTGTCTGTTCAATTGAGGCAAACGGCACATTCCTTTTTGAATACCACCTGAGCATTTTCTTTTAGCTGGAATTTTGCCTCCATCTTGGTACACGTTTCCAAATCTGGAGAAAAAACAGTAGGAAATGTTTCCTTAAGTTTCTTTACTAATTTTTGGGCTTCGGTGTTTAAACTTTCTACCTTGTAACAGAAAGAAGTTATCGGTAGATCCCATAATTGGTATTCTGTTATCCAATTCATACCAAATAAGTTCGTGGTATTTTCTATGACAAATAGTTTAGCTTTTCGCATTTTTTTATTTAACGTGACATTTGTAACAAATTCTCCAATAAATTGTATTTTTTCTCCTCGCGATTTTATTTGTCTTCATTAAAGTTGGTTTCCCCAACTTCTTCCACGTATGCAAATTTATGATAGATAGGTTGGAACCAGTGTCGAGTTGCATTTTTATTTTTTTATTACTTATTTCGATGGTAACAAATTTTCTGGTTATTCCATCGTTCACCTCGTTGGACTTTAATTTTCTTATTTTATTGTCTTTATTTTTTGACCTGCAGTGTGAGCTTTTATGACCCACTCTTTTACAGTTGAAACATTTTTTATTCCTGAAATTGCAATATCTGTACCAGTGTAGTTCACTGCAAGCAAAACATGGCTTTGGGAGTTTTTGTTTATTTTTCTCTGGTATTTCACTTTTTGCTTGATAATCTGCAATTTTAGAATTCTTTTTGGTAGACTGACTTTCTTTTTTGTAGCGTATTTTCTTTACATGCGAAACGCCAGACTGTTCTATCTTTCTTGCATCTTTCTTTATGCTAACGTATCTTGTGCAGTCTTCTGCCAACTTCTGTACCGTAATACTTGGATTGCTTTCCAATTTTGCCAGTACTAATTTTCTCAACTCTGCGTCTCTTTCCAATACCAGCCCTTGAACAAACAACAAGCACTTAAAATTGTCTGCGCTTAACTCTGCCAGCTTGAATTCTTCACAATGCTTATTCACATTGGCTGCGTACGTTATATAGTCTTGTTCGTCATCTTTCATCAGATTCAAACATTTCCACCTCTTGTGAAACAAAGATGTCTTTTTACTAAATAATTCACTTAATATATTTACTGCCTCGGTAAATGTCAACTCGCTAGTTTTTTTCAGTAAAATGTAGTTTACCAATTTGTTATGCTCAGCAGTTCCTAATTTGCTTAAAAGAAGCCTAACCTTCTTTTCTTCAGACCACGAGTGGCAGTCCTCGTTATACACGTCCGTATATTTTTTATAATACTCCTCAAAACTTATCTCTTCATCTGGACTGTACGTGAATATTTCAATTGAATTCCATATTGTATTCTCTGGGAAAGAATCATTTTGTAGATTTTTCTCTTTCCTCTTCTCAGTTATTTCCAGAATTTTGTTTTGAAATTCCATATGCATCGGTTCCATTTTTTGTTGAAATTGCATTTGTCTATTAAAAGTTTCCTCCTGTAGTTGCATCTGGAATGTTTTCTGTTGCTCTAATATTGTCATCTGTTGTTCTGACTAGAACTTAAAGAATTCCCGGAATATATTTTTGCATTCTTCCATCTTCGCAAAATGTTTACACAATGCCTAAATATTGTAGAGGGGGGTCCTACGAATTTACAATTCGTGACCGATTTGAGCAAACTGTCTTATCGAGAAAAAAAAAATTTCTTTTCTCAGTTGAGAATACGACAGATTTTTTTGTCACTAAGTTGACGTCTTGGCTTTTGAAAAACTTTGCCAAGTTTTTTTTTTTTTTTTAATTGTGAATCCGAGATTTTTTCGCCGAAAATTATTGTGTGAAGTGAATTTTTTTTCCTCCGTATGAGTATGAATTTCGTCGCCAAAAATGTTATGGCGAGCAAATTTTTCCTTGCTCCATATGAGTACAAAATCTTCGTCATAAATATTGTTTGTGGAGTTATTTTTTTGGAGGCTTGTATTTGTACGAAGTCAGTCCTTTTTAATTTTATCAAAATCCAAAAAACGTTAGGAACTTAGTATTAATAATATAATCTGGTTGTGGTCGCTTATTTTCGTATTTTACTTTTTACTGTCGTCCTTACCAACTTATGTTTCATTACTACTCCTACTTATTATAGGTGGGAGAGTCTATTAACTATAGAATAGGTGTGTTCCACCATAACACTCTATTGCTCTTGATATCCCCTATCTCTATTGCTCTTGATATACCCTAGCTCTTGATATCCCCTATCTCTCTTGCTCTTGATATCCCCTGTGAGTGTTGAATACTCCAATACTTCCTTCCTCATTATATGTTCCTTAATTTCAGCTGTCTCTTTCTGATTCTGTGTATAAGTGTCCATTTTGTTTACATTTTCCTTAAGACTTTTTCGTTGCTTACGTGCTCCATTCATGGTAATCTCAGCATCCTTCTGTAGATCCAGATTTCTGTTACTCTCAGTCTTCTCTTCATCTGTGAGGAAATTTTCTAGCATTCACTACTATATAGGAGAATTTAAAACATAACTGTCCAGCACTATTTTCATTGTTTCTAACAAAATGCACATTTAGATTTCAATGTCACATTTTCAATTCACTGTTAAAACATTTCCCGTATATTTAAACTTTTGTACTTGTTTGATTTTGACATCTCCAATTCATAGATTGCATCTTGGGCTTTTTCTCTTCTTGATAACAAAATATTCTGTCTTCTTACATTTGATTATTAGTCCTTTCTTCTTGCTTTCCTTTACTACTTTGTCCATGGAGGTCCTGTAGTTTTTTCCTCTGTATCCACCATCAACCCAATATCATTTGTGTATCTTATACAGATAAGATTGCAGCCAATGATAATAAATCCTTGGATGATCTCCAGATCCCTTAGCATAGTCTCACTGTAGAGGTTGAACAAATCTGGAGAGAGGTCATATCCTTGTCTTATGCCCCTCTCTATTTTTGTGTACCTCTAGATATGAGATGAGGATCTTGGAAAGAAATTTAAAGTAAAGTAAAAGAGGTTTAGAGAAAATGTTATCTGACTTTTAAAAAACAGAATTCCAGTGATAAGTTCTTTTGCCCCCAACAGATTGTGGTATGAAAAGCAAGTTAATTCAGATCTTATTTGCAATTTAACTGAAACTCATGGAATCCAATCTTTTCATATCACACTTAATCATCACTCTAAGCTGATATTTAATCAGATCACCTTGAGAAAAGGATTAAATTCTGTAAACATTCAACCCATGGCTAGAAGAGAAAGAAATACTATTTCTTCCATCCAGGACCATGAAACCAGCACATTGTCACACACATACTTGATGTCAGATTGAAGTGTTTGGTTTGGGGTCATTACTTAAGGTTGAGTTGCTGTGTGTTGATAAACAAAAACTACAAATGTTGAATTGGTTGAGAAAAGAGAATGAATAAAATGAGATAGAAATTTTTATTATATCAGGAACTTTTATTATGGACAATGTTCAAGGATAGTTAAGAGAGTGTAAATTCAAGGAATGTTCCTATGATAGTCTGTGAAATAAATGAAGAAATGGTTGAACTTATTCCATTTATGAGATAAAGAGTGAGTGAGGTGCTTTGTCTAAATCATGTGTGTCTGTTCTTGGAGCACTAAGTTTAGCATCCTATTTTGTGTCTGGTATGGTATGAAAAGGGGGCTAGCCTCTTTGGATTCACACTGTGCATACTTCCAGTTTTTTACACATGTCCAAAAGCTGAAAAGGGGTTACTACTACTAATAGGGTTTTCAACATATGTACAACCAGTGAAACCATCTGCTACAACATACGGAAACTAATCATGCTCCTTGCAAGCCACAATCCCAACAATATAATCCAAAAGTGGAAAAAGTTATGCTCAAATGCTTCCTCCATACCACTGCTGCACTGGTTGCAGTCAAGTAGACCTGCATTACGTATCTTGTGATGTGCACACTATCTCTTTTGTCCAGTGGATCTAAAGCATAGTGTCTTTCAAGGGATTAAATGTTTGCTAGGCTGAGGAATTTGTAGCCATATCATTCAAGACACTATTTACATTTAATGTTTCATCTTATTTTCAAACATTTACTGCTGATAAGTTTGAACTTAGAAGACAGGTCACATGATGTATCATCTAATTTATTGGCCAATGAAAATACTCTATACTTCATAATTCTTGGAGTCATTAATATGTTTAAACAGGCAAAGGATGAGATTAATGTGTTTTTGATTGGTGAGTTAAAATTTTTATATACCAAAATTCGATTAGTGCATACATAATACTTGATTAGTGTGGTAAAACATACTTCAGTTTAACCATAGTAATTGAAAATTTATTTTTTTTATAGTTACCGATGTATACATTAGCTGCATTAATTGAGGGATTCCTGTATATATATATGTATGTGTGTCTCTGTGTGTGTGTGTGTAAATAGGATACAGAAATCCTGAAAACGTTTTTAAGAAATTTGACAAATGGAAAATGTTTCATTGGAAATAAATTTGATTCACTATTTACATTATTCAGACTATTGTCCTCATCTTTGTTGCCATAATTATCACAATGTTTCAGCCGATGTATGGTCCAGCCTTCTTCAAGTGGTTGGAATGTCGAACTGAAACCTTTCTTTCGCTTGCTGGGGTAGACTGTTCTAGTTCCACATGCCATGTATAATGGATGTCAGTTATCAGTTATCTCCTTTTAATTCACCTCTCCAAGTTCTTCACTGCCTTAATCAGGTATTGAACTCACAACTATTTGGGTCCTGTCACTGGATCTAACCAACACCTTTATCCACTGTGCCATGTGTCCTTAACCATGGAAGAAGGCAAGGGGCATTTGAATTGATATATAATGTTCATTTTACGTAATACATCAGTTGGTGGGGAGGAGTTATTCTGGATAATTAATTTGGTTGTATTGTATTTTTATAATATATGATTAATTTTATTTTTTTATTAGGATTCATGGAAGATATATTACTACAAATGAGATGTTTTATGATTTTTTCATCCTGTTTGTAGTTAGCATGTATCTGGATACAACATAATAATTTGATATATTTAGGGTCCTTTGAGGAAGTACCATATTCTATTTGACGTGTTATTTTCATAGTTATGGCACATTTCTCATATCATTTAATTGCAATACACAGACGGTTACCGTGAGTATGAACGGATTTTATTAAAAATATGCAAACATAATGTCTGTAATTTATTTAATATACATATATATATATATATATATATATATATATATATACATACACACTTTAAAAATTAGGAGATCAGATCTCATCTCTTAATTTTTAAAGTTAAAAAGCTCTACATATTATTTTTTTTACAAGTGTGTTGAGCACTTTTCAATACTACTGTTTCCTGGTCCAAATCAGCTCTCACCATTAGCTTTTTATGTATATATATATATATATATATATATATATATATATATATATATATATATATATATATATATATATATATATATATTTATACATATATATATATATATATATGGATATATATATATATATATAATATAAGTTTTCTTAAAGACCACAGAAAGGGGATTTTTTTAAAAAGTTTTTAACACAAATATATATATTTATATATTTTACAATATACACAAGCATACACATACACACACACACATATATATATTTTAGGCATGTCTGAGTGAGTAAATTACAGACATTATGTTTGCTAATTTTTAACAAAATCCATTCATACTCATGAATAACCTTCAGTGTATTGATGTTGAAGGATGAGAGAAATGTGCTATAGCTGTTTAAATTTCTTTTATTTTCATTTCCCAAGTACTTTTGATCTTTTTTTTAGAACGTGAAAAAATTATCCATTACGGAATTTTTTTCTCTCTAGGTTATAAGGTTACGTTCTAATGAATGCTCAGCACATTGTCAACCGTTTTGCATTTAAAAACATAATGAAAAAAATTACGGTAATAGATAACACTGCACAGCAAATACTTATGAATAACTTAACATAGTTTTGCATTACTTGCAACCCTAAAGTACTTGGGAAATTAAAATAAAATATTATATATACTCAATAATGGATTCTTTTGTTAATTTTGATTTGACATATGAGGGGCCAACATTTTCTGTTTAAAACTTTTTGGAAGAAAGTGAAATGATAGACAGTGAGTGTGCTTCGAAATTTTCAAACAGACCTCCTCAAGTTGGAATGCAGAGTTTTCCTTCTCTGATAGGCTGACATCCAAGGCAAGAGAGCACAGTTTGTCCAACAGATAACTGGTAGAATATAAATTTACGCCTTATTCAAAACATTAGCACAAAGTGAACAAAACAGAATAAACCGGGATTTGAACTCAGCTCGCCGCACATTAAACTTCCAGTTCATACCGGCGTGCGCACACAAAATTGAATAATAATCAACAATAATAAACTATCTTTATATATCCATGCCTGTGAATATATATGAATATAATTAATTATCGTATATACGATTATTTTAATCGGATTAGACATAAAAAAAAGTATGAATGGACCGGTTTGGTGCCATCGCCATTACAACACCACCCGGTCAGGTTTTTAAAGTTATGTTTGAAGTTGACTGACATTTTAAAAGCTAGCAGACGAAAATATCAAACAGTCATTATTTTAAATATTAATAAGCTATTATTTTAAGCTATTATTATATTGAATCTTTTTTTTTGTGTGCGAATTTAAATCGTCTCATTCAGTGTGGAGTTAAATATACTCATTTAGTGCGGACTACTTTCACTTGTGTTCTTCCGGCTGTTTGAAACATGGACACTAGTCGCGCGTTCTTTCTTTTTCTCGTTTGTTTCGGATTCGGGTTTCAAACCTCGAAAGCCGCAGACGATCGGTTCTCCGAAGAACTTTTTATAAAACCTTTGCCAAGTGGCCATATTTACTTCCACTTTCAATTTACCACGCGTTGGGATGTAGATATAAGAAGCAAAGACGAATGTAAGTAATGAATGATTTTTTAGTTTTAGTAAATTAAGTAGTTTAGTTTATTAGTAGACTGAAAAAAAGAAGAACTTAAAACATCTTTTTTTAAAAAAAATTATTTTAGAAAGAATTGGTTAAATTTTCCTTACTGTTGAGTAATTCTGAAATCCTCATTCAAAACTCAATGGTCGTTTCAAAACCATTTCAACAAACCAAAATGCTAAATTACTTTCGTTACATTTTTTTAGTTTACCTCGTCTCATATTTTCAAAATATGAGTTGAGATAAAAATTATACATTCTTTCCCGTCCCCCACATAATGAATTATTATAATTCAGCTTCTGTTTTCAATTAGACATAAAATTTGTAAAATTATAAATGAATAAATGAAAAAAAAAAAAAAAACAAGGATGGATATCTTTTAATTACAATCATTATTGTCACCTGAATGGCTGGAGAATAGATTTGTTAAAAAAAAAAAAAACAAAACAAAAAAAAACGTTGTAGCAAATAAACTCGTTTTGTTTTTATTTATTTATTATTTGTTTTACTAAAAAAAAACAAAAAAACTATCATTTTTTTTTTTACCGAGCGGTTAAAATGATTATATTTACCGAGCTATCACATTTAATTTTTTTTTTTTAAATTTTATTTTAAAAATGAATGTAATGTAGCTTTATATTCCTTTTCTTTATTATTTGTGGCGAATTGCTATACATTTTGGGGAAAAATAGTGGAGGAATGTTTTCCATTGCTTTCTCCATGGTTTGGAATTAAGAATTTTCCTTAGACTGATTTTCATTTTTTTAATTGTTAACACTGTGTAGTTGTAGTACGCTTCTACAGTGTAACCCGGATATAAGAGAATTGTCGGGACCGGAGAAGAAGTCTCTTATATCTGGGTTTCTCTTATATCCGGGTTTGGTCTATTTTATATACATTAACACAGGCTCTAATTTGGGACCAGAGAAAATCTCTCTTATATCCGGGTTACACTGTACTTAAAATGCTATGTCCCTTCAGGATGTAGACAATCATGACTCTTCACATACTCTTTTTCTTCCATACATTTTTTTGAGAAATATAGTGGATTGGTTTCAATTTGCCTTCTATACAGTTTAGAATTCAGAGTTTTCCTTCTCTTGGATTGGTTGTCATTCAAAGATTGTTTAACACGGTATACGCTGCTAACCCATAATTGGAGGTAGATAGATTCATACTTTTCCCAAGGGCATTTTAGTTCTATTTACTAGTGATTTTAATAATCAGTACTTGCTTCTCATTTTGTATCTCTCCCCACAAAAAAAAAATATCCTTATTAATGACTTCTTTCATGTGATACTCAAATTGTGTTCCACACTCATAGCTTTGCAAAAGGTTAAGCAAAGCTTAGTAAATAATACATACCTCTAGAAAATTCTTTTTTTTTATTCTACTGTAATGAGTTTGATCCTCACAGGGAACCTCATACTTAATGGCCTTTTACCAAGTTATTTATTAAAGCAAAAGAAACAAACAGGGAGTAAGCTATTTGATGAATTTTGGGGAATGGATAGCAGAACAAGAACAAACAGGGATGGAAAAGGGGACATAGAGAATTTAACACTCACAGGATATATTGAGGGCAAGAGAAACAGGAGGAAACAGCAAGTAACCTACCTAATAAATGGATGGTAGAACAAGGACATATAATAAGGAAAGAGGGCCTAGAGAATTTGACACCCACAGGATATAATGAAGTCATGAGAGGTAGGGGCTGACAAGTTTGTTTGAATGGCAGAACCTACAAAAAGGGATGCTAAAGAGTGAAAAAGTTACTTAGAGCAACAAAAGACAGGAAGTTATGGAGAATTATGATTGCCTATGGCACATAAGTAAATTTATTAAATCTTGTCAAAAAGAGAAAATCTAACCCTTTAACATTAGACAACATTTCTCATGATTCCTTTTCCAGTATATTTGGTTATTTATTCATAGATTCGCATTGTATGGTCTCTGGATTGGTCACACTTGGAATGTCTTTGATGCTACTTCAGTCTTGTCTCCTGATGAACTGATCAGATTTTCTCTTTGACCTGTGAGAACCCTCTATATCTCTCTTGTTTTAACCATCACTCTGACTTCTGACTCTCACACACTGCGCATCTCTACATTACCAACAACTTCCCATCCAATGGCTCAGAAACTGGCTATTCTAACTGTGACACTGCTCGTGTATATGTAGTAAACACATGTCAGTACAGAAACAAAAGAGGGGATTGTGTGCAGACATGTCTCTCAACACCAGTTACATACAGGTTTTCCTCTGTTAGAAGTAGGACTGCTTGCCATATCTACGTATAGGCCTCTTTGTAACAGGTCTTTGTAAGATGCCTCATGCCGATAAATGCAACAGAAAATGCAGCATTCAACAGCTGGCAAGGCTGTTCTTGTGAAGTCAGTCCTGTGGGCATTTTGTTCCTAAAGTTGCTGCATTTTGAGAGGCAGTATTATTTTGTTACTTCTAGTTTCTTTCCCTTCTCTGTCTATTATGCCAATAGTTCTTGGGAGAGCATTCGGTTAGGTATTTCTTTCAACACACTTTTGCCACACATTGCAACAGTATATCTGCTACTTGACTTCTTGCAAAGTGGCACTTGATCTTGAAAGTTTTCATTTATTTACTCCATTTTCCTTCAGCCAGCAGGTGGTCACTTAGTAGCTCACAACTGTAGAGTTTACTGTTTTCTTCTATGCGCCATTTCCCTTCAGGATGTAGGCGATCATGGCTCTCCACAATTTCCTGTCCTTTGTAGCTCTTAATACATTTTGTCTTTTTGTTATTTCTTCTAAATCCTGTTCTGCCATCCATTTACTCAAATGTACTAAGTAGGTTATGCATTGTTTCCCTCTCTCTTACCTTCAATCTGTACTGTGAGTACCAGATTTTCCAGATCTTCTTTCCTCATCATATGTTCTAGATATTTCAATTGCCTCTTTCTGATGTTAAATAGAAGTATCCTTTTTGTTTCCATTTTCTCTAAAACTTTGTCGTTGCTCACATCTTCAGTTCATGCTATACTCAGCACCCGTCTGTAGAATCACATTTCTTTTGCTTCAAATTTCTTCTTTATTTGTGAGGAGATTGTCCAGCATTCACTACTATATAGGAGGACTGGTATCATGTAACAGTTCAGTTTTTTTTTTTTTTTTTTTTTTTTTTTTTTTTTTTTTTTTTTTTTTTTTTTTTTTTTTTTTTAAGTCCCACTTCTTGACCTTGTGTATATTATAACCTGGTCTCATTGTATTACAAGATTCCCAAAGCTGACATGGTAAAAAGGTTCTCTGTTCCATGCTGTATTGTTGACTACCCAGTAATAGTTGTAGTAACAGTAGGGAAACTCCTAAGTTGTTTTTTTTAAATTTTTTTTTATCAACAGTATACTGTCTGGATGTGCAGGTAGTTTAATGGTTATCAGTATGAAAAGTGGAATTGTTATGCAAAGTTCAAATTGGTATAACAACTGCTCTGTTTTCTTCATTTTGGAACAATGCCCTTGGGAAAGGCAAGAATTTTTCCATTATGGAGCAAGTAGCAGGGCAGATTGAGCTTCCTTGTCTTGAGTAGCAGCCAGTGTAGGTGAAGGGCAACTTTGAATTCAAAACCAACTCAAGGAAGGATGAGTTTTATCAGATTATGTTGTCCTAGGTACACCCACTGCTGGATGTTCCAGGGACCCTGATAAATTAATGGATTTTTTACTCTTTCATGCTAAAAGTAAATTTTATTTCAATATTTCCAAACTATAATGACCTTGATTGGCTGAAAATAACTGTAAAGAAAGTCCTAAACAAATAAATGAAAGAAAACACAAAGATATTTATAAAGAAAGAAAGAGATTGTCAGTGATCAGGAATTAATACAACTGTTCTTGAATAACTAGAAATATTCTATGTATAATAACATTACCAATTGGTTTTATGATAGAGCATTGTAAAAGAGGAAGGAAATGATTGTCAGTGGTCAGGATTTTTTTTATAATCATATCATTCCAAGTAAAGTGATAATGCCATTAAAATGCAAGCAGTTACTAAGAGTGTAAAAAAAAAAAATAAGTAGACTTTAGAAGGAACTAAAAACCCAATCCTAAATGGGGAAACTAGGGATAAACCTCTCCTCCTGTTCAAAAAATACTGGGAAGGAGTGTGAACTGGATTACTGATAGAATAAGGTTAATATATAATT
Source organism: Acanthosepion pharaonis (assembly GCA_903632075.3). NCBI lineage: Eukaryota > Metazoa > Mollusca > Cephalopoda > Sepiida > Sepiidae > Acanthosepion > Acanthosepion pharaonis. Next base: position 341,820 of record CAHIKZ030003920.1, on the reverse strand, counting down.
TTTAAAATTAAAATTTTTTTTTTTTTAAATTAGTATCACTCCATGCAAGGCAGTGAAGCCACTAAGACACAAGTTGTTACAGGGTATGGAAGAATTAGGAACAGAAACATTTATAATGAGCAGGAAAAGGAAAGAGTAATCAGGAGAACAGTAGATAGCTATTGACATTGCATTTAAATTTTTGCTGGTTAAAGTTAGCTTGAAAGCATGGACCCGGAAGGGAGTTCCACAGGTGAAAAATGTGAGAAAAGAAACTGCTAGCATAGAACCTATGGCTACATCTAGCCAGCTCAACTGTAAATTGATGAGATCTCAATGTCAGTCTAGTACTGCGCTTAAATTCATAATTCATACCATAGCGAAGAGCTCATCCGAACATAGAGAGAGAGGCAACGTTATGGTGGTGGGAAAGTGACTGAAGACTAGCCGCCAGATCAGGACTATATATATGATGTAAATGTATTGAAAATCAGATAATTGTTGTTGCCAGTTAATAATTGAGTTATTTTATCAAGACATATGAAAAGTGGATTCATGCCTTTTTTTTTTTTTTTTTTTTTTGCAATTGGGATTTGAACTTGTTTCACTGAATCCATTTTTTCTGCTTATAACCATTACATGATTTACCTTTATGCACTAGAATGTATTGGAGCCCTAAAGGCTTTTCTCCATCCATAAGGCAATATTTCTTTGGAAGGGAGCTTGTGTTAATCTTTAAACTCTGAAGTATCCCCATGTGTGGAAGTGCTGAGGAGGCTCAAGCAATTTTTGTCTTAGCCCCCTGTAAACCTGGCCTTGTGCTACATTTCATTCAAATGATCATGCAAATAGATAGCTTCTTTCATGTAAAAGTTTTTTTCTTTTTTCAATTTTCACTAATTTTTGATGAAATTTGCTCCCTATCAAATTAGATTTTATTTTGTGACATGCTAATGTTGCAGTTCTGTATATTCTAATAAATACAAATGTGTTCATATATCATGCTTATTTATAAACTGATATTAATTAATGGTAATTCAGAAAAATTCCTTTTTTTTTTTTTTTTTTTTTTTTTGTGTGTGAGTAAATGTGAGTTTATTCACTTCCACATTTTATTTCCTTTACAAATTTTTAATCTTTTGTTCATACTGAAACAGGCAGTTATTACTACTTTTGTCCCATAATAGTTTGTACTATTGCACAGTTTTCTTTTTATTATTGTCCCATAATTTGTACATTTGCATAGTTTTCTTTTTATTATTAATAACAAATGATAAATATTATTGGCACTTTCCCATAATAGCTGTACATGTAAAACTATCTTTGTGCTGTCATATTTTTCTTTCAATTATTAGTAATACTTATTGATAAATATAAGTACATCTCTTCTGTTCCATAACAGTTGTCCATGTTGCTATTGTTGTGACATTACAGATAGTAACAGTAGCAGCTTTACCTTAAAGATAGTAGCAGTAGCAGCTCTAACTAAAACTTATCAGCAGGATTTCTCGAATATAAAAACGCATGAACCGTAAAGTAACTCTTTTATGGATTTTCCCTCTTTTAAACTGTTGACATGAACTTTCCACGCTGAAGCTACAAAGGCTGCAGATGCTTCTCATAAAACACACTAACAAAGTAAGTTCCCACTATAACATATTAGTGAACATTTCATTGTGTATACAATTTACGTCTAATGAAAGAAACTCTTGTTTTAAACTTTACTTTTGTTAATTTTGTTTTAATAAATGTTATCTTTGCATTGCAAATCAACTGGTCTGTTATTTGTGTATGTACTCTTTATATCAACATTATTCTATGTGCTATAAAATATTCCTGTAAGAAACTTTTCACATCTAATTATTGAAGTAGCTAATCACTAAACTATCCCGTAACGCTTGTCCATTTATCCCTGTCCCATAACGCTTGTCCATTTACATATTCTTCTTTCAATTATTGGTTGTACTTATTGATAAATATTACAACCACTGGCCCATGATAGTACATTTGGCTAGTTTTCTTTTGATTATTGGCATCACTTATTAAAAGTGATGTTTATATGTCCAAGCAACAATTTAGTTTTATATTTAAACCTGACAATAGTAATTTTTTTTTATCAAAAACTAGAGGTGCTTTAAAAATAAAACTGTTCAAAGGTAACCAAAATCTGAAATTTTCAGAATTTCATTTGCTTTGTTTATGTATTTTAGTAGATTGTATCACCTGTGGGTTGGAATTTAAGAACACGACAGGCAAATCATGAAATGACAAATGATACTCAAAACACGGCATAGAATATTTGTTACATGATTCTAAAAATAGAAAAAAAAAATTGATGTGAAAATTAGCTACCAAACAGCATTAGAGATAACTCTATTTTAAATGCCCACCAAAATGTATATTTAATTTAAATGCTGCTCAAAATAAATGGTTTCAAACATTAAATTAATAAACTACTTCATTTTCACTGAGTTTATAGTTTTATTTACAAATTTGGCAACCATTACGAGACAGTAATTTTTAGTTTACTATTATATAGTTTATTTATTATTTAGTTATAAATATTTTAAATAATTAAATCATTTTTATTCTAAATCAATTCTGAAATTTTAACCAAATTACATCTTGGTGACTTTCTAGAATACTTTGTTTCAAATATAAAATGTAAGATACTCATCAAACCTAGCTAGAGACTTTGAAACCTCTTATATGTAAAATTATATTTGTTAATTTTTGGCTCATATTTTGCTCATCTTAATTTCAGTTACTTTTCATTATAATTAGGGTTGCACGGATTAAGTGATTGATAATCATTAATTAATCTCAATAAAGATCAGCAAAAAATTAATGAAAAATTATTGAAACATTATTTAAATTCATTTTAAGATAACTGGATTCTTAAACCAGAAGGCTTTGTTGGTTGGAGAAGGCACGGTGGAGTAATGGATAGTGGCTCCTCTTCTTCTCCCCCCAGCTATGGGTAAATAACAAGACAGACTGGGTTTTATAGCCTTGGATGGCAACTGGTCTACCGCAGAAAGAAATGGCAACCTACAGCAGGATAAAAAAATCTGCCTTGTCAGTCATGTATGGAAAGATACATGATCACCTAAATGTGTATCACACATGGCACATAACTGAATGACTGACTGTTGGTTGGCATCAAGAATATGCAGACTACATTCCTGTGTATGGGGTTAAACCCTGTTCAAGAAAAAAGGCGATGTCACTTGTTTGCCATACTTTTATCTACCACTTTCATTCTCATCAAAACCTGAACTATGCATACCATTTTTGAATTTTGTGAAAACATGGCATATGGCAACTGGACCTAAGTGTGGCGTTTTTGACGTCTCATGCAAACTGGACCTAAGTGTGGCGTTTTTGACTTGCAGATTGTTATAAAAGACTATATTAGTCATTAAGGGATAATGTAATTAGATTTTATCTTTTTCTACAATTGGCTCTTGTAGATCAAACAGTAAAAGCAGCATTGTCAATGAAATAAACTTTCCAAGATAAAAATGATGGGAATTTGTCTTGCCAAGAGTTTATTTTATTTATGATTCATGCTGTTTACTAAAGGCTATAGATCGACTGACAGTAGTTGCAATAAAAAACAACTGAAAATAAAATGAAAGGAATATTTAATAATTAACTGGCAATGTTTTATGTCATAATAATAATTTAAGACTGTATACTTACTTTTTTTTTGTAACCTTTTGCTGGTCAACCTTTTTATATACTCCAAAGTAAATGTTGAGTGGAAAGGCCAGCAGTTCCAATAACGAGAATAAAATACAAAGTAATCCTGTTTAAAATGACCTCCTTTAGGATCTCTTAAGTTTATATCAATATATAGCTATATACTTTTTTAAAAATCTTTTTCCAATTTTTACTCACAAATTCAATCCTATTTTATGCATATTTTTTAAAATACTTTTCAAACTAAATCAATATTTTAAATTATGTCCATTTGAAATATTTTTTTTACTATGTTACAATAGATTTACTTTTTAACATAAGTATTTAACTTGTGAAAAATATTTTTTTTTCTGTTTTTAAAGTGGGTAAATTTTATTTAAGTTCCTAAATTTAATTTAAAATAAGCTTCTGATTAATGATGTTTTGTACACTGTTTTATATCAAATATTCTGTTAAAATGCTTTGAAAAAGTGAATCTTGTCACATAAGTATTTTCTCAGCTTTTCTTCAACCGTATATAATGTTATAATTAATAACAAACTTTGTTTTTTTTTTATTTGTTCAGAATAAAATATAGAACCTTTGCAGTTTAATTAAATTCCATATTTAAATGCAATCACATTTTATCTTCTATCA